>MJUU01041597.1:3718-20535 GCA_002080025.1 Modiolus philippinarum
CCTCAGGGCAAGGTCAAGGTCAAAATGTCTACAAATATGGTACCTTTAAAAAGCTCTCCTCATAAGGAAGTTACATACCAAATATGAACTCCCTACCACTAAAAGCCTACCTTCTAGAGGAAACGTTAAAGTTTTTTAAAAATTGCCCTAAGGGCAAGGTCAAGGTCAAATTGTCTTCAAGTATGGTACCTTTAGAAAGGTCTCATCATAAGGAAGTTACATACCAAATATGAACACCCTACCACTAAAAGCCTACCTTCTAGAAGCAGGGTTAAAGTTTTTCAAAAATTGCCCTAAGGGCATGGTCAAGGTCAAAATGTCTACAAATATGGTACCAGAAGAAAGCTCTCCTGATAAGGAAGTTACATACCAAATATGAACTCCCTATCACTAAAAGCCTACCTTCTAGAGGCAAGGTTAAAGTTTTTAAAAATAGCCCTAAGGGCAAGGTCAAGGTCAAAATGTCTACAAATATGGTACCTTTAGAAAGGTCTCATGACAAGAAAGTTACATACCCAATATGAACACCCTACCACTAAAAGCCTAACTTCTAGAAGCAAGGTTAAAGTTTTTTAAAAATTGCCCTAAGGGCAAGGTCAAGGTCAAAATGTCTACAAGTATGGTACCAAAAGAAAGCTCTCATCACAAGGATGCCACATACCAAATATCAACATCCTAGTTCTTTAGGTCTCCATTCCACAAGCCAGGTAAAAGTTTTGCTGATGCTGACGCCAGGGTGATGACAATAGCTCTCCGGACATTCGTCCCGTCGAGCTAAAAATTAAGTTTTTCCCAAATATTGTTTTCAGATTTTTCTCAAAAATGAAAGTGGAGCTTTTTCTTTGGTAAACTCCATTGAACTTGAGTTACAAAATCATAAAAATCCATAAAGGCTTGCAATCTTGAATATGTTGAATTATCGTAGGACATAGAAAATTCTGACGAAAAGACAAACAGACGGAGAGGCTGATTACTATAGGGTGCCACCATTTCATGGTGGGGCCAAAAAAAGACAATTAAGATACAGTACAGCCAGAGACTTACCATGATAAATAACTGTGGTAGACATTAACTCTAAATTTTTAAATGAATGTATATCTCAGAGCTGCCAACCAATTTTTTGATGACCGGGAGAAATGGAAAACTTTTTCGGGAGTTTTCAATATTTTGGAGGGAGGCTCCTAAAATTGTAAGATAATTACGACGTCTGTCTGTATTTATTAAAGAATGACCCTTTAAACTGTTAAATGGCGTTTCCAAACACTGGAATTCAGACGAATCAGAAGGGTTATATTTGGCAAGCCATTCCCCATTTTGGCTTTCGAATTAGCATCGCTGTGGTTGCTGTCTCTCTACATTTTCTAAAGCTTTTACACAAACATATATCCTCCCACTGGAATGACCAACAAAACACAAAGTTATTACATGCATTTACGGTGGAGGATACACATTCTGTTCCATCAATTATTTTCTAGATCCAGTAAAGGAAAAGCGAAATGAACGTAATTTATAGGATTTTCGCGGGAAACGAAATTCGGGAGAAAACGATACATCTGCGGGAGGGCAGGAATCAGGACTGAAAATCAGTAGACTCCCGCCAAAATCGGGAGGGTTGGCAGCTCTGATATCTTCTTTCTGATCTATCCACATAATTTCTTTTTCAATTCAAATTGTATAATGCATCACTTTAAATGCAAACAAAAGAAGAATAAAATTTACACATTTCACTAATCAGAGTGATAGAAATATCACAGTGATCATGGTACCCTGGCTGTACTGTGATAAAGATTTTTTTTAAATCCTTAGTAAATAACAATTAATTGTACAGTAGCTTACACATGTTACAGTAAACAGAAAAATAATACATGTACATACTTTTATTATTGAAATCGCTACAAACATGACAAAGTTGCAACTCTTCACCCAACTGATCAAAGGGAGACAAATGTAAAAGAATCTGACATAAGGTTACAATAAACCAAATACTTTATAATGTTATTTCCGTATGGGGGTTCCCCTTTTCAACAAAATTCTAAAAATAGATGTAGGTTAATTTTATGCTCGGATATCCAGAAAATGAATAGTTCACTTTATTATCAACCAATCGTAGATGATCTACCGCTTTATTCTGAATGAAATGTTGTGTTCAAAAGCTAGATGCGTTCCGAAGGCAATTATTTGGTTTATTGTAACCTATATGGTATTTTAATGAATTTTAAATCCTACAAATTTTGTAATTTTAGATAAATCAACCACTTAGTACCCTTTTTGTCTACATTTCAAAACACTGTTATTCCGTCTATATTTTTTGCGATTTTTTTGCCGAGGTGACCCCTTCTCAGAAAATCACAGAAAAGAAAAAGATTTTTTAGAGACTTTACGGTACTGCTCTTCTCAGTCCAAACCAAATCTTACCTTTTTTCCCTGGATGTTTACAGCTTATGACAAGGCATCTCTGTTGGTGGTTGGAATAATCAATTATGTAATAGCATGTCCATATTTGGAAGAAGAAACGAGACCTATGGCAACATGTTCCAAAAGGGCAATTTTGAAACAGACTATAAGTTAAAAAAGACAATACATAGTCATTAGTTCGCCTTCAAATAGNGTTTTGAATAGTTCACTTTATTATCAACCAATCGTAGATGATCTACCGCTTTATTCTGAATGAAATGTTGTGTTCAAAAGCTAGATGCGTTCCGAAGGCAATTATTTGGTTTATTGTAACCATAATACAAGCCATTACCATGCTCTTTTGTTCCCTGTCTAACAATCTAACAATGTAAGAAAAACAAACATGGCAGATCTGGGGGGGGGTGGCAGCAGGGAACATCTAAAAAAATAGTTCATATATTTTTTTATCTGTATTATAATACCATAAAGTACCATCTTCAAAAGACTTCTTTGTGTCCCAAAATCAAATGCTCTTTTTAATAAGATTGATGAATCTGCACATAAAACTATAATGTGATTTCGTGAAAAGGGGACACTAAAGAACTCTTTTATGTAATATTTCCATTAACTTTCAAAGATTTGCAGCCTTGATATTTCCATTAACTTTTAAAGATTTGCAGCCATAAAAATTTTTGCTCATGTCACATTCAACTGATCCAGCCTTAAAACGTCTGACCCGTCTTTGCAGTCTGGTACAGATGGCTAGCCAGTCCTAACCACAGGGGCCGGTAACATACGATATTGATAGACCGGGTCCCATATATACATATTTATGGGACCCGGTCTATCAATATCGTATGTTACCGGCCCCTGTGGTCCTAACAACATCAAAACTGAGACCCCTACTGACTATCTGCTAACCCGGATAATCCAGTCGTTATATTCCACTCACTACGATCGCTTCATTCGAAGAAGGAGATAATCGGATACGGAGAGTTAACTATCTGTAGGGAAATTTTCTGTTCTGGCCACTTCCCGCCAATCTGTGAAAATGCTAAAATAAGTATGCAACATCTTCTCCAATCAAAAAGCGCCCGAGTGCGCCCAGGAGGATAAAAAGCACCCCCAGAGAAATAAAAAGCG
This sequence comes from Modiolus philippinarum, assembly GCA_002080025.1. Taxonomy (NCBI): domain Eukaryota; kingdom Metazoa; phylum Mollusca; class Bivalvia; order Mytilida; family Modiolidae; genus Modiolus; species Modiolus philippinarum. Next base: position 7,256 of record MJUU01041597.1, read on the forward strand.
CACGGGGGTATATTAATCTGTTAATAATAGCGATGTTTTTTCTTATGTTTTATTATATTTGTGATAGCAAGTGTTTTCTTTTTTTATGTATTTTCCTTATTTATATCATTTTCAGATTTACCTCACTGACATTAATTGATTTAACTTAATTAATGTACTATTATAAAGTTTTGTTTCTAGTTAATTACAGAAATTGTGGTTGACTTATTAATTATGTGGACTACATATTTTAAAGACTTTGTACATTATCACTATTCTTAGTACTTTATCTATATACTTCCACTATATAAGTACTACACACACATAATATCTAGTCACTCAGTGACAATACAGCATAACACTTTAGTTTTGTTTTTTATTGGTTATTACTTTTAGGAGATTTTTTTTTTTTGGTTAAACACTCCTGACTTTAGACTTTTAGCAACAATTAGCAAAGAATTCCGTTCAAACCGGTGCTAGGGGCCGCCTTGAACTTACTATGAGGTATGAGCAAAGCCATGTATTTGTAGAGACTTTGTCTCATGTGCATTTACTCTATATCCTTTTATTTACCATTTGAAGATGTGAAATAATAAATTTGTGATCAACATTTGGGAATACTTTTGTCTTGGAGAAATTATTCTATATAAAGACCAGTTATTATCATATTATTTTATCTAGCAGCATATACTTTCCAAAGTCCATATTAACATTCAACCTGGTATGAAAGTTAGTTTTGAAAGGCTCTGAATGAGAGAGTGACTTTTTGTAAATATTGAATTATTCAGATTATAAATTTGAATAAACCGTTATCAAATACAGGTGCCACGCATGGAGCAGATCACGCTTACCCTTAAGGAACACCTAATGATGATATTTCACTCAGATTAAGTTCACATTGTCAGTGCTTTAATTTTTTGTGTTGTCTTGTATATCAAACTGTCATCTTTTAGTTTAGTGCTCGTTGAAAATGTTTTTGATACCGATTTGTTCTCGTCATTGTCCAAAAACTTAATATATACACAGAAGCTTTTAAACTTTTACCTTGGTACTGTTTGGAGGTTAGAGAAGTAACACATACAAAGGATTTTAATTGGTTTATCTATTATTAATTGGTTAGATAATGACATTAAACAATCAGTCATCAAACAGATATTTTGGCCTGCTGTGTGACTTGTTCCATGCGTGGGTTCACATTGATAATGCTTTAGTTTTGTGGCGTTTGTGGTCATTTTTGTTTATTTACTTTGTCTTTGTCATTTTGTCTCCGATTTCGTGTTGCATATGAATTTTCTGTGTTTTGGATTTTGGATTTTGGAATTTCTCCTTTCCTCCTTCTTGCTCCGGTATTACTTACTTTACTCTACTTTAAACGTATTTTATTTGCAAATAGACCAATATGGATTAGACACGGGTTATTCCAACTCACAAGGTCTTCTCCATACATAAATTACAACATACAATTATAAGTCCAAAAATAACGACGAGTGTAAATACCAAATAAGAAATTATATATAAAAGTAACAAAAACGCATTGTTTAAATCTATACTGAAACGTTCCGAGTGCTGAATAAATTGTTGAATATTTTTAAAGATGTTACTATTTGAATTATTATCAAGTAAGAAGCTTCCAAAAAGAATGACAGTGATTTTATCCTCCGGTATGCGATTGCCGATGTATCAAACAACGGCAGTAGAATACCGAAGGAACAAGGGAAGTACTGATCACAAAAAGTCCAAAGACATGGTAAAAAGGCAATAGAGAACAATGAATTGAGACATACACACGCCACAGAAACAAAAAAAAAAGTCATTATTAACTAAGGCACTCATAGCGTGAACTCCCATGAAAACCGAGTGTGACATCAGGTGTTCCGGAAGGGTAAGCATGTCTTGCTCCGCTGGTGGCACCCGTCTCAATCCAGGGTTGAGTCAAAACCGGTTATGTCGAATCCATGAAGACGTGAAATCTAGCTGAAAATATAATTTCAATCGTTTGAAGGTGCTGAATTAGATTGAAACTAATTTATTCCAGTTATCTGCCCAAAGGCTGTGACGTATTATTTTCGCCGATTTAGCACGACAGAGCCGTATCAAATGGACCGTACTAATTTTTTTTGGTCAAATTTCATCTTGCTTCTTTGAATTGTTTTTCATCGTATTTTTTTTTTGTTCTTGTGGAATATTATATCAAAATGTTAATAAAAAATGTTGCTATCAAAACAGCAAATGGCACTGTCGTGTGGTAATTCAATCTGATACACTTGTTAGGTATCATTTTATTATTAATTGATTGAATGCATCACTTGGCAGTACTGTTGTTTATGGGCTTGGAAGTTTGGAAAGAATTCCGTTTTCATTTGGGACACAGACCCGTCACATATTCCAATGATGTCATGGTGACGGCATAGAACTTCTGAAGGTATGAAAGATACAAAGGCTTATCAAATCCCTGACTTAGCAGCTTTTGGGACAGTGTTTTTGCTCTATTCAAAAAATCACCGCATGAACTACATGCTCGACAGTAACGAATCAACCGTGTAATGTACACTCTATAGGCTGGAGAGGTAGGTATATTGCTCAGAAAGGAAAAGTTCACAATTGGGAAGTTTAAATCATAACGTTTGTCATATAGCTTAGATTTCAAACGTCCATTGGTGTATATCGAAAGGTCTAAGTACGAAGCTGAAGTAGGTGTATCAGTAGTTTTTCTAATTTCAAGCTCATTGGGATCTGGCGTAAATATTCTTTCAATTTTGGATTATTAAGAGAAAGTACATCGTCTATGTAGCGGAGGCTGAAATAAAATTACTGGGCAAAATGTTTTTGTTTTTCTGTGTCAGCCCTTGTAAAAACTTTGCCTCACACGATAAAAGAAAGATATCAGCTAAAAGTGGCGAGCAGTTAGTTCCCATGCGAATCCTGATTGTCTGTTGAAAAACGCGGCCTCCACATTCGACAAAAATATTGTCTATTAAAAAATTCCAACATCTTGATGATTTCATTCTCAGTGTACTTCTTGTTTGACTCAGTGTGGTTCTATACAAAATATGTCTTTCCCTGCTACTAAATAAGTGTATCAGCGTTCTCCATTTTTAGTGCAGAAACATTGATTTATCAAATAAGAAATTTCTGTTCTCAGTCATTGTGTGGCAGGGTAGTATAAAGAGTAGAAAAATCAAAAGTTTTTATGCTATGGCAATGGTTGAGACTGCTAGAGGATAGCTGTCCAAGGAGATCTTTATAATTTTTTTTAGAGTCAACATCTGATTGACGCCGCTAGTGGAGTAGACTTTATCACATTAACTTTTCAGTCCATCTCTGACTGCGGTCAATAAAGTAGTAAGGAGCTTAGAAAGAGGTTAAGTGGTGCATGTGGTGCATTAAGAAGACCCGTGATGAATTTTTGTTTGTATATGTTCTTATAAAGTTAGGGACCCAGTAGATGTAAGGGAGCTGATTGTTTTTATCATCTGCTATGATGCCAAAGGATGTTAAAAAGAGTTGGGTTTCCTGAAGAACTATCAAATAACTAAATACCGAAGTTACTGTATATTTAGTTTCTGCATATGCACATTTCGACAACTTATGTCTCTTCAGTGCAGATAAAATCTAAATGTTTGGAAGACCATAAATTTAAAGATGTTTAAATACTGATAGAGAACAAATAACCAATATGATCTAAATATAAAGCCAAAATCAGGTAAGGACAGGCTTTGCACTAAGGAGATACTCCTTTGTTTTTAACAAAATTCCCATCACTTTAACCAGATAGTCGAGATATTATTTCTTACACACGAGCAGTATGTTGTTAGAAGCTTTGTCTGAAGGGACAATGACGTAATTTCGAGGAGGTTGTCAAATCTTCACATATATACTGGGATTTCTGGATTTCATTGATGTTTTCAAACGGCGAATACGATTAACAATTAACGACTTAACAAAACTGATCCAATCGGACAGCGTCTCGACATCCTCTTTCTCTTTCTTTGCCCAATAAAGCTCACATTAGATAAAGCTTTAAGTCTGATGCTACTTATTCGTAAGAGTCAAGTTAGAGTAAAATAACTGTGATGTTAATAAACTATTGACGGATGAGTCTATAGCAGTCAAAAATGAGTTAAATAGTGTGTAAGTTTTTAATTTCCAGTAAACTTTAAAGTAATGTTAAACTGATTATTTTATTAAAAACGTTAGCTTTTAATGTGTCCAAATATGTTGTCAGACGTCAGAGCTTATAATCAACCATTTCTGTTGTATAGGATTATACTCATGGAGGTCATGATATGACGGCTATGTAATAACACTCCACAGTATTACCTTTACACCTTATGTGAGGTAAGCATTGGTGTTTTGTTTTGCTTAGCTTTTATTTTGCTCGCTTATATTTATAGCTTTAGTTTGCTTACTTATGCTTTGTTTATTACTCTATACTAATGGTATTTATATTGATACTTGTAGACAAGTAGGTTATTTTTATGCTAAATGAATTAAGTGTCATTGCATTGCGTTTTGTGATTTGACATCAATATCAAATACTGATGAAATAGAAACGGAAATACATTTACCATATTTACAAATTGCCACACACTTCCACCTGCAACAATGATATATATTACAAAAAGCTTTATTGTAATTGTATGTGCCGAATATTCGACAGTATAATGTAATTTGAGTTATTTCACTTCGGACAATAATTTGCTGACTTATGGGTATTGCGACGTCTAATGTAGGTACTCCAACGAAGATTTTTGTAAGGAAAATTTAATGTTAATTAATTTTCATTGCACAAATACATAATGATGATATTGCGCATAAAGACGCACGTTAGTGTTGTATTTAAATAACAACCTATACTTTTCAACTGCAAAGTTTCAAATAGATTCATGGTTGCACGTAGGTGTACGGCAATTTTAAATTTTGCTTGTTTTGCAGTTTTCTTGAATTTCGTCGTAGTTTATCCTAATTAGTTGCCAAAGCGCCATAACTGCAAATATATTTGAACCAGTTTTTCCTGAGCTCTGGTAAATGCGAAGATAAGAAATACAGGAAGCGGACAAATTGCAATTTTTTAATTATGTTAATTAACCCCTAATCTAAATTTTTCGGAGATTAACAGTTTAATTTCTTATTATGGAAGCAGATAACTATCTTTTTGCATCGTTATATTCATTGAATGCGAACATTCACTTTTTTCGTTGGAGTACCTATCTAATGTATTATTGTTATCTACTTTAAAGCAGTAAAAATGCCCAAAAAGAACCCCAGAGTCAGTTATTATTATTTGCCACGCCTATTGAAGTACAGCTACATATTTTGGCGCCCAGGTAGGGACCAGAGTTTCAACTGATCAACCAGCAAAGACCACTAAGACAACCATCAATCATCCACCGAAAATTACTTAGTTTTCAGGAACAGAGCCTTGTACATCTGGAGAAACTACATATGAGTTATGGCTACACAAGGTTAGAAGTTTGATGAGGCTATATAGCTAGACACATATGACATATTCCATCTTCAATGCAGTTTGTCGTTTCCTCAGAAGAGAAGCAGGTCGATGTCACAGTTAATGATATACTGCACAAAATGGAAAGTATCTATGGCAGTGTAGACAAGCGAGAAGAGTTGATGGCTCGAGGCAGAAAGAAGATGGAACTTTTTCCAACTGGAGTTGTTGATCTGAGTATAATTGGCAAGGCATTCGACAAGGGAAATGTACTTAAGAAGGATGTGTATCGGATTTTACACAGCATGTTGTGGAATGGACTTAAGCCAAGCCTAAAGGATATCTCGGGTCATAAGTATGACAGTATTAGAGACTTCGATGAACTACGGGTGTAACTCAGGCATATCTAAAATGGCAACCTTTATAGAGAGAAACCAATTACCACTAAACCGCCTACCAGCAACTCAGCAAGTGGTAAAGAAACACCCGATACTTCAGAGATATCAGAACTGAAGGATATGACAATGATTGACACTTATGAGACCAACAAGACATAACAACAATATGCCAGCATCAATCATCTTGGAAACAACATTCTCCATGGCAACAACCACCACCTTTGCAACAACAACAGCAGCCACCATGGCAACAGACTTCGAGACAACCTTAACAGTCAACATCACGGAGACAACAGAGAGGTAGAGCTCAAGGCCGGGGTAGAGGTCAAGGTAATGGTAAGCAGAATCATACCTTAAACCGACAACAACAGAGACAACAAGAGAAGAAAACTAATGAGGAAATACAGTGTTGGAGATATGGTAAGTTTGAACATACCAAGATTGGCTGCAGAGTGCGATTAGACCACACAAAAACATATTTATATCGGAGCAAACCTATGCATAGGGAACAACCCCGGGGAACAACCATAGGCTTATGTAGACAATAGGTTCCCATTACAACCACAACAAAAACATCACCAGGACCTTTTTGTAAAATTTATAGGAACAGGAATCTAAACCAATAGACACCTTACACATCCTCTTTCAGATACAGGATCAACTATTTCAACAATTAATGCTTAATTAATGCAGACAACTCTCTCAACAAAATTGACAAATTACCGTATTTGATATGGAATTTGCGAACGGTCGAAAATTGCCTTATATTGGATAAATTGAAGCTCAACTTACAATAAGGGGACATACTAAGCAACTTCATTGTTTACTTTTAGTTACTAAAGATAGTAGTTATAACACTGAAATAAAAGTACTATTATGTACAAACATTTTAAATTTAATCATGACAACTTACACGAAGGATTATAGAGATACATTTAATTTCTACTGTCAAAGGTATACATCTTTTCGCTATATTTTATTGCGAAGACGGATATACACTGTCAGTAAATCAACAGCAGATTAGCACTTGTTAGAAATAGAAAAGAACACATTACCATCTTACTTCCCAACAGTGCTTAATATTTAGATAAATTGATACCAAACCATTATACACCAGCTTTTCTTCATACGTTTACTTAATTAGCTACGGACCACTCTGGCTTTAACATTGAACCATCCATTCTGAATTACCAACATTGAACGGAAAACCAATCAAAGCACAGTTATCAAATTAACAATGAAGGGATATGGAGTAAATGCAAATGAGGCAAAATCTTAACAAATACATGGTAAAACTAAGCAATCGAACAACTCTTTTATTGTTGTTCTTCATCTTGAAGTCACCATGAGGCCTTCAACAATGGACATTACTCATACCTTATAGCAAGTTCAAGACGGTCCCTAACACCGGTTTGAGCGGAATTCATTGCTAATTGCTGAGCAACGCTACACCCATGTCTTTTTTTTCTTTTTTTCCCTTTGGTCCATGGATGCGGGATCGTCAACAAACATAAACCTAACCGGCAAAGTGTTCTTACAATCGCTGTCATCCATTGCCCGACAAAAAGACTAGCAGAAGACGATCACAACATTTAAACATTTTTAACGAGTTTAACCCCACCGCAATTTATTGCGCCTGTCCCAAGTCAGGAATATGTTGGTGACTGGCTTGTCCGTGTCTTCTTATGAAATTTTAGTTTCTTGATATTTGGGTTATTGGATGTGGTTTGTTTCCATTGATTTATTCACTTTTTACCCTTTTTGGAGCCATTTAGGGCTTGCTTTATGGTGTGAGGTTCCTCACTGTGTTAAAGACCGTACGGTGACCCCTAGATGCTTTGTTTTGGGTCGTTTTTACCTGGATATGGGATGTTGTCTCCTTGACATTTACCCCATTTCTTTTCTTTTTCATATTTATTCCACTGCCGTTGTTTTTTAAACAACCACAGGGCAGTCATCGAGTCAATACATGTATAATAACCTGAACTATCTGTATACCACCGAAAGCTGTAGTTTGCGAATAGCAGTCTGTTACCATAGAGGCCACCACAACTGTACATACACCTAAGGATGTTAAACTGACATTTAACCAGATGGAATTAGGGTGACTTATCAGATATTCAGTTAAATCAGTGAATAGATCTGATTACATCCTTTATGGCCATTTTCTCTAAAGATGCTGAGGATCACACTGATATTATAAACACAGAATTGGTCATACTGACGAAAAACCCTTCAAGCAGAGACACAGACGCATGAAAAGCGTATGAAAAGGTGCGAGTCATTTACAGCAGGGATAAGACAATTTCACAGTCCATGGGGTATTTTGTTTAGAAAAGGTACAGCAGTGTGCGATTTTATGTGGATTACCGACAACTGAACAAGATAGCCAAGGAGAATAGCTTTGTTCTACCTAGAGTTGATGAGCTGCTAGATTGCCTTGGTTGAAGTCAGGCATGAAGTCCGGATACTACCAAGTACAAATTATAGAGCAGCTTAAGGAACAGACTGCCTTTACCGTTGACCCATTGGTTTCTATGAGTAACATAGTGTGCTGTTTGGACTCCCTAACAGTCCTGCTACCTATCAAAGATTAATGGAGGAATGATTAGCTGATTGCCACTTGAATATCTGGTGTGTCTTCATTTATGATTTAATTATATTTGGGAAACCTATGAGGAACATTTGCACAACTTGAACCTGATAATGGAAAGGATGAGACAGGCGAACATGAGACTAACAGCAAAGGAATGCTCTTTCCCCCAGCGGAAAGTTAAGTTTCTTAGACACATTGTTTCGGTAGCCGGAGTATAAGTAGATCCAAGTCACCAACTGGCCAACACAAAAGTCCCCAGAGGATATTCCCCATTTTATAGGTTTTGTGAACTACTACTATGGATTTATTAAAAACTTCAGTCGGATTAGTAGACCTTTGAATGAGATGATGGCTGTACCAACAGGTAAAGAGTTCAAGAAAAAGGTCAAATAACAGAAGGAATGGAAATGGGGTGAGCCAAACAACAAGCTTTTTACCAGCTGATACACCTGCTGCCATTTGCACCTGTACTTGGATACGTTGACAGCACTCTCTCATTTGAACTACATACAGAGGCATCAGGCGTAGGCTTGGGATCAGTATTATACCAACAGCAGGAGGGTGTCAGAAGTCCCATATACTAAGCTAACCGAGGGTTGAGAAAAGCGGAAAAGAATTAACCACCACACAAATTTGATTTTTTTGGCACTTAAATGGGCAATTACAGATACAGATTATTTGTACGGTCAACATTTTACAATTCTAACACATGCATGTAGCAACACTTTTACATTATGTCCTTACTTCAGCAAAATTAGATGCAACATGACACAGGTGGTAAGCTGACTTCGAAACCTTTAATTTTGACATCAACTCTAGGCCTGACCGGGACAATAATAATGTAGACGCCATTAGTAGACTTCCAGATATGCACACAAAAAAACAGTGAGGACTTAGTCAGGGTTATCTGGACTTCACTTACAACTACCGGTATACCATACATTGACTGCCTTTCTTTTACACCACACTTATTGAAAGATGATTAAGACAACAGCAATGGTTCTTTAACACTGGAAAGTAGCTCAGCAACAAGATACCACCTTGAAGCACTGGATTACACAATATAGGAAATAGAAGAAAGCAGCTAAGGATAAAGATGGAAATCTTAAAAGGCAGTGCCACAATTTACAATTGATTGATGATTTACTTTACAGAACAATTACTAGTATACATTGAGGATGGACTGAAACAACAGATAGTACTACCAGCTGTACATGTTAACACTGTAATGAAAGCCTTGAATAATGACTTTAGACATCCATGCAAATATTTGACACTGAGTTTATCGAGAGATAGATGTTACCGTCCATGTATGGCAAAGGATGAATTGGATATTTTACAGAGGGAGATGCATTTGCAGGTAGACATTACCCAATCAGCGAGCTGCACCAGTAAGCATAGAAATAGCAACTCCTCTGTCCTTTCTATCTAGATCATATTTGGTAATTTGTTCTCTGTCAGTTTTTAAACATCTTTGACTTTATGGTCTTCCAAACGTTTAGATTTTATCTGTACTGAAGAGACATAAGTTGTCGAAATGCGCATATGCAGAATCAAATTTCACAGTAACTTCGGTATTTAGTTATATGTTACCACGGGGTCGATGCCTCTGCTTGTGGACTGTTGGTCCCCGAGAGTACTCACCAGCCTTGTAGTCAGTACTTCGGTGCTGACACGAAAGCCGATTCTATTTAGAACCTTACAATATCTTAATTTTTGTAAATTTTGTTGAAATTTAGGAGTATCAGCTCTATCCTTAGCTGATTTTGGCTTAACATTTAGATCATATTTGGTAATTTGTTCTCTGTCAGTTTTTAAACATCTTTGACTTCATGGTCTTCCAAACGTTTAGATTTTATCTGCACTGAAGAGACATAAGTTGTCGAAATGCGCATATGCAGAATCAAAATTCACAGTTACTTCGGTATTTAGTTATTTGTTACCACTGGGTCGATGCCTCTGCTGGTTGACTGTTAGTCCCCGAGGGTACTCACCAGCCCAGTAGTCAGTACTTCGGTGCTGACCCGAAAGCCGATTCTATTTGGAAATGAAATAAAAGGGACAACAGGAAACACCTACAATGGCTGAAAATTATAATTACATGCCACAATATGCTAGGGAACTACACAGGAAAATCACAAAATTAGACAAAAGACAAACGTAAACAACGATAGGAACTCGGGACAGCCGGACTTGGTAACGGCACTAGCAAAAGCCAGCGGCAGGATTAAACCGGTTTATGAGTACCCAAACCTCCCCTTTATCTGTCCCGTTTCCCTATAGTTATGTAAACATAAGAATAAAACCCAATACAGGTAGACTACCTTACAATATCTAATTTTTGTAAATTTTGTTGAAACTAAGGAGTATCTCCCTCACGCAAAGCTCTGTCCTTAGCTGATTTTGGCTTAATATTTAGATCATATTTGGTAATTTGTTCTCTATCAGTTTTTCAACATCTTTGACTTTATGGTCTTCCAAACGTTTAGATTTTATCTGCACTGAAGAGACATAAGTTGTCGAAATGCGCATATGCAGAATCAAAATTCACAGTAACTTCGGTATTTAGTTATTTGGAACTAGTCTGTATGGACTCCCTCTCATCAAAGCCGTCGAAGGTTGGCCATCAAAGCATACTGGTTATCACAGACTATTTCACCAGGTATCCACAAGCAGTCCCCACCAAGAACCAGACAGCTCGGACAACAACTCAAGCGCACTTTGAAAAATTTATCGTTCATTATGTCATACCTAAGAGATACACTCTAACCAAGGCTACAACTTTGAAAGTGAATTTATCAAAGAGTTCTATAATATTACATGGTATGACCAAATCAGGAAGACAAGTTACCATTCGATTGGCACCAGGATGTGTGAGCGTTTTAATAAAACCTATCTTAACATGTTTGGAACCTTGTACCACTTACAGAAGGCAATTGGGAAAGCTTATGTTCCAAAGATAGTCCACGCCCATAATTGCACCAGGCATGAAATCACTGGATTTTCGCCTTACTTTTTACGCTGGACAGGAATCTGAGGCTACTAATTGGCTTTGTTTTTGGACTTAGAACAAACACCAAGAACCCTACGGGAAAATATATTCAGAACATTCGTCAGGTTGACTCATGTTTACCAGCTAGCTGCAGATGCCACTAGGAAAGCACAGACAAAGCATCAAGAAGATTACAATGTCAAAAGTCAGGGGAGCAACAGTTGAAAAGGGAGAGAAAGGTCTTGTCAAAATAGTAACGTTTGACGGGAAAAACAAACTTTCCGATAAATGGGAATTAGAACCATACATCGTACTAGACCTCCCCAACCCAACATTACCTCCAGACATATTTGCTCATTCCTATTGGATACATCACTGGAGAAGTACAGAATCCTGGTGTTGAGGAGAAACCTGTCCCTAAGTATAGGAACAGACTTTGAAACCAGACTCTGCATCAGACCACAACCGAAAAGACAAAAGCCGGAACTTGAGAATGAATCTTCAGATGAAGGAGGCATAGAGATGGTAGAAATGGATACAGAGATTAATAGTACCAGTAAAAAACCCTCACTGATAATCAGTTTTTCAACTTCTGTAAACAAGGACAGTCAGTTTCTGATGAAACAGGACGGAATCTGAAAGTATACAGGAGCATGATGATGACGATAATCACTGACAGGTCTCTGGTGAGTCCAACCATTCATCCGAACCAGCTGTGGCTGGTAGAAGGTCAACAAGAGAGACCCCCCCCCCCCCCATTTCGGGTGTTCTCCAGACAGTATGACCTATCCAAGTCAATGAAAACAGTTGCTGGTGACAGTAAGACAGTACTTAAATTACGCAAACTGATATATTTCAGGGTAAATTTACAAGAAGAGGAAGCCTATAACCATATTGGATAATTGTAAGACTATCACCAACCAGAAAGGACGGGGCGTCATTTTGCATCTGGGGGAGCATGTAATAGTCAGTGTTTTGAATGAGAGAGTACTTTTTGTAAATATTAAATTACTCAGATTATGAATTTGAAAATGACTTTAATAGGAAAGGTGGAGGTTTGGGTACCAATACATCGGGTTAGCCCTCTCGGCTTTTTGATAGTTCCTGTACTTTTATTTATCATTCATGCTTTTCTTGTGCAGTTCCTTTTTGGGTTGCTGCATGTAATTGTAATTTAAAGTCATTGCAGGTATTTCCTATTATCCGTTCTATTTAATTTTTTTTTAATTTTAACACTTGTTGATAAGAGGAATAACTTATACAAAAATATATAATAAATTGGTGACTACTCTTTATATTCATCAAGTCATATAATATTTGCATGCTAAACAGGATAACTAAAAAGATTCATTGCAAAGATATAATTGCTATCTGTAAGAACATAGTAACCCCAGTGATCAAAGTCCATTGCCAGACAATACTATTTCGGTGTCAAACATAACGAATTGGCCAAGTCTAATACTTTCAAACGCACCAATTGTGACAAACAAACGTTCACCAAACAACATTACAAGGATACAAAAATGCTCAAAGTTCAACTTAAAGATAGCACCTTGCCTATAGTATACTGGATTCCCTAGCTTCATAAAAAAAAAACCCTACAATCATCGTTTTATTTCGACATCGAGTAACTGTTCTACTAATTCATTTAAACAGTACAGTTTCCTGTATAAAGTAGTCAATTATAAGATATTGTTAAAAAGCTTATCAAAACTCTGGTGTCAATTACTTTTTGAATGTAAAAAAGAATCTATTGAAGTTTTAGATAAATTTCAATCAATACAAAAACCAGTTTCATCTATCGACAGTTATGATTTTTCTACACTTTATACAACGCTTCCATATAATTTGATTAAATCTAAATTGGGA
>MJUU01041597.1:20877-48090 GCA_002080025.1 Modiolus philippinarum
CAATTTTCAACATTGGCGGAAGGGGTCATCTGACACCATTCTGAGAAAGACCCACCTGGTGACCATTCCAACAAAGTTTGGTTCCAACTGAGTGAGTAGTTTCAGAAAAAAAATCAACGGAATTCCCATAGGGTTCTATGTTAAACTTTGATCGGCTGTGGCGGCCATCTTGGTCAGAGGTCGGTAATGCCGGACACAATTTTGGAAGGAGACCACCACAGCACCATTTTAGCAAAGTTTGGTTACAATCCAAATGATAGTTTCAGAGGAGAATATTTTCAAAATTCATCCCCCCTTTTTTCTATTTTTAGCCTTGCTGCCATATTGATCGGAGGTCGGGGTCTTCGGACACAATTTTGAAAACGGACCACCCAAGGATCATTTCAAGAAAGTTTGGCTTAGATTGGCTTTGTAGTTTCAGAGGAGAAGATTTTTAAAATTTCATCCCCCCTTTTTTCTATTTTTAGCCTGGCGGCCATCTTGGTTTGAGGGCGGGGGTCATCGGACACAATTTTGGAAGAGGACCATCCAAGGAACATCCCACCAAAGTTTCATAAAAATTGGCTGAACAGTTTCAGAGGAGAAGATTTTTTTGTAATTGTGGACAGACGGACGGACGGACGGACGACGGACGACGGACGACAGACGACAGACGCCAAGTGATGGCAAAAGCTCACATGGCCTTTTAGGCCAGGTGAGCTAAAAAGGAACAAATGGATTAAAAATCAAGAAAAACTGGGATGTAACTTACATTTTTTACGCAATAGGGGATATCGACAGGATATTCTGCGCGTGTCCCTAAAATTAGCTTTGGGATCCAATGACTTGAGGGATTACAAGAATACTGGCTTCTCATTGATACTGCCGATGTAAAAACATGATTTATCTTTACCAAACCCATCTGGGAGTTTTGAGTTTGATTCTTTTTCGAGATTGTGGTCATGGAGTTAGTAGTCTACCCGTTTTGGGTTTTATTCGTATGTTTATTATACTATAGGGAAATGTGACAGAGAAAGGGGTGGTTTGGGTACCCATAAACCGGTTTAACCTACCGCTGTCTTTTGCTAGTGCCAGTACAAAGTCCGGCTGTCCCGAGTTCCTATCGTTGTTTACGTTTGTCTTTTTTTTCATTGTGGGTTTTTAACTTGTGCAGTTCCTTGGTACATTGTGGCATGTGACTATGTTTTTTGGCAATTGTAGGTGGTTCCTGTTATCTTTTTATTCTATTTCAATTGACGTTTGTGCCACCCCGTCCTTGGTTTTAAGTCAATGAATACCTATAGATTTGATAATCATTAAAACAGTAAGAGAGATATCCGATTAGAATATTTCATATTTAACTGATAATTAATTGAATCACAAAGAAAAATGTTTTGAGAAGAATATATGTTGCCTGATGCAGTGTCCATACAAGAATATCCGACAAGATATTATTTTTACTTAGTTATCTTAATGACGGTGAGGTGTGATCTGACTTTCATGAAGAAGTCGGAAATAGATCATCGTTTTAAGTCTCCAAAACGAAGTCGAGAGACTTATTGTTTTTGTTCCGTTTCTTATTAGGTCTCCCAAACGAAGGTTGGGGAGACTTATTTTTCTTTACTGTGTTTCTTATTTTGTCGCCTAAGACGTAGTCAGGCCGACATATTGTTATTGGTCTGAAACAGTATTTCTAGTTAAGTTCTCAGAGATGCAAAGACAGAATCAATTCATATTTGGCACAAAGTTGGAGCACATTGACTAGATAGGCATTAAACCACTTTTTTCAAAATGGTCGTTATTTTCAAAATGACTGCCAATTAGCGATTTTTCACGATTTTCTAAAATGTACCTTCAAACACACAGAATCAATTATCTCTGAAACCACTGGAAGGACTTTCGTTAAACCAACAGTATGAATAGCGGATGGACGCTCAAAACCACGAAAAATATTTTTACTTTTTTTCAACTTTTGAGCAATCGCTTTACAAAAATTGTATATATTTTATAATGTTCAGTACAACAAGAGAAGGAACTTATGTAGAATTTTTTTTTTCTTAAATGGCCGCCATTCCCATGATTAGTGTCAAAATACATAAAAAATCAACTTTTTCCGATTTCAACGAAAGTTGTTTATAAATAGATTCTGACGTAGTAGAAAAAAATTAAAATTGGCTGACATTTTCAAGATCGCTGCCAAATTACGTCAAAAATTTAACTTTGTCCGATTTCACTGAAATTTGATTTTCTAGGAAGATTTTGATGTTGCGAATAACATGGAATCATCGCAACGGCTGCCAGTGGCGACATCAGCTATTACTTGCACTTGCAATTGCAATTGCAAATCTAGTTATAATTGTTTCTTTCACCCTTTTTTGTCCGGCTTATTTCTAAATGATGTCTGGACAGAAATCTTTCATATTTAATATAAAGTTTGATCACTATCTGGAGGGGTGCATGCGAGAATAATGTTTTTTTCTAAGATGGTTACCAAAATACTTGAAAACAGTTTCTGCACCATTCGATTTCAACGAAAATTGGTTGTAGGCAGATTTTGACACAGCAAACAAGATTCAATAACAAATCAAAATTCACAAGTTGGCCGCCATTATACATTTAAATTTCAACTTTGTCCGATTTCAACGAAAATTGATTACTAGACAGCTTTTGACGCGGCAAACTAGATGGATTTGTCGAATTGACTGCCATGGGGCTACATCAGCTATTGCTTATAAATGCAAAACTAGTTATTGTTGTTCTTCTCTTTCCGATAAAAATTTGTCCGATCATTTTCTCGGAGACTAATTGTCGGATCTTGACCAATTTTCTCAGTCAGAAAAGGTGAATCCTGAAAGGTGCAAACAGGACTTGGCATCGGTTGACATGGAAACGGCAAAAAAAGGAGTCTTTCATGGTAAGCTTATTGGAAAATGACACTTAGGGCCTGTTCACAATAAAGTTAATCCGGATTACGTTTATCTTGATTAATTTGATCCGGATTAAGTTAATCCAGAGTACGTTCACATTTGCCAAGTTTTTTAGTTGAAATACACGTAACGTTGTGGACTCAGTTAATCCGAACAATTTTTTTCAATGTGAATGAATAACTAAATACCGAAGTTACTGTGAATTTAAATTCTGCATATGCGCATTTCGACAACTTATGTCTCTTCAGTGCAGATAAAATCTTTGGAAAACCAAAAACTCAAAGATGTTTAAAAACTGATGGAGAACAAATAATCAATATGATCTAAATGTGAAGCCAAAATTAGCAAAGGACAGAGCTTTGCATGAGGGAGATACTCCTTAGTTTTCAACAAAATTAAAAAAATTTAGATATTGTAAGGTTTCAAATAGAATTGGCTTTCGGGTCAGCACCGAAGTGCTGACTACTGGGCTGTAGAATGCCCTCGGGGACTAACAGTCCACCAGCAGTGGCATTGACCCAGTGGTAACAAATAAATTCTGCATATGCGCATTTCGACAACTTATGTCTCTTCAGTGCAGATAAAATACAAAGGTTTGGAAAACCAAAAACTCAAAGATGTTTAAAAACTGATAGAGAACAAATAATTAATATGATCTAAATGTGAAGCCAAAATTAGCTAAGGACAGAGCTTTGCATGAGGAAGATACTCCTTAGTTTTCAACAAAATTTACAAAAATTAAGATATTGTTTCTATTGAAATGTGGATCAAGCCATTTTTACCTGAGTCTGAGTTAATCTGGATTAACTTTTATATTGTAATCAGGCTCTAAATGTTTTTCACTGTATCTTAAAAACTATTCTCGCTAGCTCATTGAAACGTCATCGGAAGGTCGTGGGTCATGTATAACATCAACTTCAATGGTGTTGAGAATAGCTGCAGTTGCCGTGGAAAGCATACCAAAAGCTTGAAAATTTTTTGAAAAAAATGTGTTTATGCTTTATGTTTTAATTTCAGTAATATGTATAAAATTATTTATATGGGGAACCCCTGTCCACATTTCCTTTCAAGATGGTATTTTTTCATGCTCACAAATGTCAGTTCGTTTGGGATACTTTTGTTTTTTCCTCTACGAACACAGTTGTCACATGTTATTATTCTTCTCGTCATAATGAATTTGTCAGAACCAGATCTCACAGACCATCAGACCTATTAATTTCACTTTTTGTAGGGTAATACCCCATATATTTAAATATGCAATCATCCCCAAAAAAATCAAGGGTGCTCCATTAAGGGTATATTTTAGGGGCTCGAGAAGAGATGGACTTTACTATTGAACCCTATGGGAAAATTACATTTTTAATGTTTTTCAATATATCCCAATTAAAGACTTATCTATTATCAAAATCTTAATAAAACCTCATAGGAAGTTTGTGGGCCATAAAACATCATATTTTAAAGCATTTAGAATTTTAGATTAGTAACTGTTGCCATCGAAACCATGCAAAAATATTGAAATTTTCAGACGAAATTGCTCTTTTCTGTTATTTTGCAACTAAATTTTTCATCACATAAATTATTATTAAGTTCATCATAAAATGTAATGTTGTTTCTTCTGAAACTCATTAGCGATGCGTGCATATTACGTAATCTTAAAATGAATTTATCAAGATAAATAATGTTGAAAACTAAATCAAAATCACAATCATTAAAAGAAAATTTTCAAACAAAACTAAAAAAGAAAATTGTATAAAACGCTTTGATCTAATATGTGAAATAACACACGTGCATTGATAATGTCATGCAAACATATAACCAAAATTTCAATATTTATCATGATGAAAACTTTTCAGTGTTATTGCAAATGTATGGGAAATCAAACGTTTCAAGTTTCCCAGCAACACTATCATTATAGTGATTTTTTTTTCAAATTAAAAATATATACACCATGCATGATAATTTTCCAAATTTTAAGCACAGAACAAAATAATTTATAACTATAGACAATCCCTACACTGACATCTAAAAGGTAAAATATAAAATATCATTGTAATCTTAACCATTGTTGCAAAATAATATGTTTTTACTTAATCTATTACACTGGACTTGTTATTAATACCAGTGGCTGTCACGCGAAAGCGAGCAAGGGAGTCATTGAATGTGTAAAGGAACAACTGTTTTGTACAGCATTTTTTGGTTTTTACATATATCTACAATATGGCCATAACAATCTCTAATATGAATTGACTTCATGAGTTTCGAAATTGTATGGTACGGTTGTTTATATTTGTATTTGTTTCAGAAAAATCGCATGCTTATTATTTTTACCAATGTTTGTTTCTGTTTAATTTGGTGGGAAATCTTAGATCTGCACTGAAGAGACAAAAGTTGTCGAAATGTGCTATGCAGAAAATAAATTAACGGCAACATCGGTATTTTATTATTTGATTTGTTACTGAATAAAAGAATTTTTCTACATCATGACAGACTTTTATATCACGGTTGGTGGTTAGAAACTTTATAAAAGCAAGGTTAACCCCAATAGGCCTGCACACTTCAGTACTTCTTGGTGCCATCATGTTTACCCTACAACATAACCTGTGCTCACACTGCTAGAAGGTAAATTAATCAGGCAACATGATATTTAACAGGCATTTATCCTCATAGCATCGTTTTTGTTATATGTTTAGGATATATTTCAAAACGAACACTGAAGCAAAATGCGATAAAGGGAAAAATATTTAACACGTAAAATGAACAAGAACATGAATAAAAAAAATTTAGCAAAAACATATGAAAAAAGAGACAAAAGAGATTTTCGAAGAATGCAATATGGTGACGCAGACTGCATTTTTCTGAATATTTTACACAAAAAACCTGTAACAAAAAAGATATTTTCAGTATGTGACATAACTGGCAGTTGTATTCATTTTACAAAAATTACCACACACTCTTGTCAAGAGGAAAACTATCAAGAACTAAATACCGAAGTTACTGTGAATTTTGTTTCTGCATATGGCTATTTCGACAATTGTGTCCTTCAGTACAGCAAATCTTTGCAAACTCTGTCAGATAACACAAATCGAAAAAGCCAAATGAAGGTAAGGACAGGGCTATGCAAAAGGGACATGTCCCTTGTTTTTAAGCAAAATTTCCTAAGATCGGTTTTAATCGAAACTTTGTAAAATATGATAGAGAACAAATAAAAAGTTGTGCTTACAAATGGGGTTTCTTTTACATGGACAGTAGTTGTTTACCCCAAATATCTGAAATGAATACCTGTGTAATCTGCCTTGAAGTGGTTTACTTTTGAAAGTTCATAGAAAACCTTTTGAGACGACATCCTGATAAAACTTAAGTATCATACATAAACAAATCGGGTATAAAAAAAGTTCAACCTCCTGTGTTCCTCATTAGCATGATGAATTGCAAAACAAATTTGAATTGAATAAATAAAGGGATATTGACTTCATATACATGGAACAAAGCCTCATACATGAAACGTTTAAGCAAATGGGACAACACCAAAAGCACATCTGGTTTTTTACACACCTGGCTTCAAAACAGACCTCTGATATATGTACAAATACATTGTAATCTGCATATTATAAACTTTCTATCTCAACGTACAAAAAATTCCAAAGTTGCATAAAGACAGTAAATTTCGTTATGCTGTACACGTGTTTCAAGGAGTAACCTCTCATCAGTAGAATTAAAATCAAATATTATGGAAAGCCATCGTCCAAAAGTAGTCCAAAAAAAAAGCGTACTCTTTTTCAAAAATAACGCAGTACCAAGAACATCTACCGAGTGCCATACACGGAATGAAGCCTCAAAAACTGTTGAAGATTTGCGCTTGACAAATAGTGTACACTGTTTGCAGAAATTCGACGTAAAAAATTCAATAACTAGTAATTTTGGAATAAATGATCAAAAATCAAAATCAAAGAACCATGGGCACCTCTGCCATGTTTACAAATGATCTGCATATTATGAACTTGCATAAAACATGTATTAATATTTATTCTTTAAATGTGCAAGATAATTTGTTTGACAGCCTGCACAATTTTTCACTATATTACAAAACTTTATTGAAAGAGATATTTTCATTATGCTCTAATGTCAGTGTGGAAAATCATGTTGATGCCAGCTATAGTCCTTTAGCTGACATCGCTATAGCCAGGTTGACCTTTTGATATCCCTTATCGTCCGTCGTCTTTTGTAAGCTTTTCATTAAAATATCTCCGAAATAACTGTATACTTGATGGAACTAAACGCGACAAGAATAGTCCTTAGATGGCGAGTTCGCACCGAATCCAAGATGGCGACAACATAGTTTGATAATTGTATCTATGTGAAATCATGAGGCTGTGATTTGAAAAATGCTTCCTATCTTCATGTCTTCCTATAATTTTACTCAAAACTAAACAAAACTAGATAAAGGAAGTATGGAAGGTTTAAAAGTACATTACTATTACGCTTTCATAATAATTTATTTCCATAGATATAGCTTTAAAACTTTACAAGTCCAGTAGAACGCATTATCTGTACAATAAATCTCATCTAAACAAAATTACAGTGTTATATTTCATTGAGTCCCTATAGTTGTCTTTGTTTGTCTTTTGTCATTTTATTGTTTTTCTTGTGCAGTTCCCTGGTAAATTGTGGCATGTGATTGTAATTTTCGGCCATTGTAGTTGTTTCCCGTTATCTTTTCTTCATTAATTTTTACCGAGGCTTATTATTCCGTAGTGCAACAGTGTTTTACCAGCAGATTAGGCTCCTTGAGCTAGCCGACAGTTTAGCATCGAGCACTCCTCGAACCATCTTTCTAAATTTGTCTATTCTTTCCTACTCAGAGTTAGTGGTCTACCTGTATTGGGTTTTATTCGCATATTTATGATACTATAGGGAAACGGGATAGAGAAAGGGGAGCTTGGGTACCCATAAACCGGTTTAACCCTACCGCTGGCTGTTGCTAGTGCCGGTACCAAGTCCGGCTATCCCGAGTTCCTATTGTTATCTATGTTTGTCTTTTGTCATTTTATTGTTTTTCTTGTAAGGTTCCCTGGTTGATTGTGACATGTGATTGTAATGTTCGGCTATTGTAAGTGTTTCCTGTTATCTTCCCTTCATAACTTTCCCCATGAATATTTATATATTGCTCAAAAGATTTGGTTTGTTGGTTTGTTTGTCATATTTTGCAAATTACTTGTTAGTGAAAAGGTGCCAATCGATAGCAAGCCTCGTATACACTTATTCAGGGTCTTATTATTTCTCTTATATTATATAGTCAATGCACATATTTCATTTCAATGCACCAAAGTTACTCGTACAGCACACTATAAGCATTAACAAGAGAATTTGTATTGAGATAAGTGCAAACAAACTACAATGTAGACCTATATGACTTTCGTTTGTTTGACATTGCACGTTCAGAACAGCAAAGTTTTTCAAGGCAAACCTTTTGTTCCCCTTCAGTAATTCATTTTAGATTAAAAAGAAAATCAAAGATTTGAGGTAGTAGACCTGGGATAGGAGGAGATAACTGCTTTATATTAAAATTACTTGTTGTGATCTGTATGAATAAAACTCGATTTATAATATTTATCACAAATAGGAATAAAATTTCCGTCTTATCATGAAACTAAACACTTTTAAATAAATCACTTCATAATGTCTGTAATGAAATATCTATGTTTTTAATGACATCTTAGAAATATTGAAATAAATGAAAGTCAGATATTTGACAAGGGAGGTAATTCTTTCAACTTGACGTTCAGTATTGAGCAATATTTTGACTTTTTATTTAGTTTTCCTAATATTGTGAACAAAATGGGAAAGCCAACTCTTATAAAATTTTTAACTTAATTCAAATATGTGCATGATTTTTAATTTGTGAGTTTTTGTGAAAATTGAATTACAGGATTTTCGTTAATAAGAAATTAAATGAAGCTCAGTTTTTATATACGATAAAGTTGTAAATGCCTCGTGGTGAGTTCTGAACAGAATTTAAGACTCCTACGATGGTGGTGTTTCTATTAATTGTAGAAAAAAAAAAACTTACGGTGAAAATTTTCAAAATTTTTTCTTGAAGTGTTTCAGCCATGATTGTTTCATACTGCAAATTTGAAGAAATTGATTTGTGGGAAATTTTGGGGTTTCACCAGGTCTACTACCTTAAATGGCAGTGAAGTTTCATTTAATTTCACTTATTTTAGAATTAAGTTTTTTTTTAATTTGGAGAACTTTGAAGAAAATTTGAATAATATCAATACTGCATAACTTGTTGTCACTACATAATTTATAATTATACCTCCTATAGCGTGCAGACCGTGACAATTGAAAGACATTAGCTATGCATATAGCATAAACTGAACTGTCTAAAACGTCTTAGTATCTTTGAAGTTTTAAGAATGATCGTGTCATTCAAAGAAAACATTCATTTGAATCTTTAAAAATATAAGCTGCAGTGCTCCTGTACGTGAAATAATACATGTGCAGTGGTTTTCTTAATTACTGTTTATCAAAATGCGTCAATTTTCAAGTTGATAAAGAAATTTTCACTCATCTTACTTTGGAAATCTATGGGAAATCAAATATTGCAAGTTTCTCACCAAGACTACCAAAAATTATACAATATTGAAATATACATATTGATTATGTGGATGTCAACCGGAGGATACCATCAAAATTCATTTTTAAAGATGCAGTTATTGCATGTGGGCAACATGATTAAAATTATAGTTTTTGTTCGAAATATCTGTCCCCCAACAAAATATTTTAAACATCAATCGATTTTTCAATAAATAAATAACAGAAAATTGTCTCTTATATTGGAAGTTATTGACAATAATGTCACTACGTATGAAACTAATAACCAGATGGCGGTGTAAATTAAAAGAATAAACAAGGGTAAGAGAAAACTCATAGAATGTCCGAATATTACAATAAAGCAAGAGAAACACACATTTAGATGCTTCTTGATTGCCCCATTTGCCAGTCTGCGTGAGAGTAAGGGAGTATCATAGATGGTTTTCATCCGTTATCTCACCGTTTCATCCACTTAAAACAAAGCTTTAGGATGTTCCCCCGTCAATTAGTAAATATGTTTTTAGATAAATGATATTTTTCTTAGTTAACTGAAAAATAAATAATGAAAGTCAAAATATCAGTGATTAAACTTTTAGCGGGAGACTGAATTTTTTCATGGAATGCTTATACATGAACTGCCATGTGACGAAATGAATAGGATTTAACAAAATTAACAAACAGAAAATTAGTTTTCTTCGGCAAAAAATTATAACGCTCTTGAATGGATCAAACCAAAAAATCCAAAAATATTACCGAAATACCAGATTCACCAAATAACAAAATACCGAAGTTACTGTTATTTTATTTTCTGCAAATGCGCATTTCGACAACTTATGTCTCATCAGTGCAGAAACCAAAACATATGGAAGCCCATTAACCGAAAAACATGTTCAAGCTGATAGCGAACAAATAACCATAAGGATCTCAATAGAAAAGGCAAAATTCAGCTAAGGACAGAACTATATGCACGAGGGAGATACTCCTTAGTTTTAAACAAAATTTTGCAAAATTTAGATATTGATAGTTTCAATTCAATCGGTTTTCGGGTCAGCACTGAAGTACTGACTACTGGGTTGGTGAACACCCTAGTGGACTAACAGTCCACCAGTAGAGGCATCGACCCAGTAGTAGTAAATAAAAAAAAATACCGAAGTTACTGTTGATTTATTTTCTGCATATGCGGATTTCGACAACTCAATCTCAACAGTGCAGATCAAACCAAAACATTTGGAAGTCCATTAACCGAAAAACATGTTAAAAACGTGACCACCAACTTTATGTAAAAATATTTTTTTGTGTTCGTCACTCCTAAAAGTGACGAAACTTTAGTACTTATAACCAACAGCATCATATCTTTAAAATGTATCCTTATTTGTTAAATAGTTCAACATTAAATTTAAATTTTCTTGAATATTCTATTATATAGAGGTTTCGTAAGTTTCAAAATAATGTATAATCTTTGAACTTTCTTGTCCAAGCAACAAGTGTTATGAGGGTGAAATCTATTCAAGATGGACCCCTGTAAATTAATATTAAATAATAAAAATATATAAAAAAAACTATAAATAGTTTTTTTTTCACTTTGGTAATCGTATGGGTACAAATTGTGCACCTCTCATTGCAGATCATTTCAAATACCGCACATAACAGGGATAAACTTATTTCATTTTTCACTGAAAGCAGCAGGTATGTTGATTTCGTTTCTGTTGACAATCGCCATGTTTTAGATTATATCGACATCATCTACCTACAAGAACTGAAGCAAATAATGATTCCAAATACAGCCATTTTCTGGACCTACTATTATCATTAACTCTGGTAAAATAAAATCTAAAGTTTGATAAAAGGGAGGAATTTTCCATTTTCTTGACAGCGACGTTCCTTATGCACCATCCTCATCCTGTATAAACGCGATACAAATCAAAACGGAAGTTGTGCGTTTTTACCTCTGAAAAGGCTAAAAACCGG
Organism: Modiolus philippinarum; assembly: GCA_002080025.1. Taxonomy (NCBI): domain Eukaryota; kingdom Metazoa; phylum Mollusca; class Bivalvia; order Mytilida; family Modiolidae; genus Modiolus; species Modiolus philippinarum. The sequence goes on from MJUU01041597.1 coordinate 32,346, forward strand.
AGTGTTTTGAAATGCTTTATAGGTTCTCTCGACTTTATCTATGAATATTTTAAGCCATGAATGAATGAAAATTGTTCTTTAATTGTTCTGCAAGTTATTTCATATTCTTAATAACTAGTAGGGTCGCTGACTTGGTGAAAAATCAAAAACGCACGACAGTGGTTCAATTTTGTTCCATTCTCGACATTAAAATCGGATCACAAAATGTCTTCATGTCTATTAACTGAAATAAAGCTATAAAACAAATGATCATTACAACGAAATAGAAACAATATCATTCATTTTGTAGTAAAACGCATAATAAACACGTTATGATGCAAAATATAGCTGCAACTGTATCGTTCGTTGCAATTCATTTGTACAGTTCGTTGTAAGTTTCTAATAGTTCGTTGACACTGGCCGCTAATATAAATTATCTTTCCATAGTATGATTATCGACACCGGCATTTTTTCGTAATTTCGTAGATTACATCCTTTAAATCGTCATGGCTTATTGAATCAGACGGAAAATTGTTTACGTTTTCATGTAGCTCCTGGTTTAAAATCAGAAACACATAACTTTCAAAAATCGTTATTGTCTATTTCAATCCATAAATATAATGCAATTTGTTTGCCTTGACATTAGCGTCATGCAGTGCTAAGGTATCCAAACAAATGTACCAAAAATCCATTGACAGGGTCTTACTGGTTGCTCACAAATAGGCTACTTCAACAAGGGTATGTTACCAAAAACCTGAAGTCATCCCTCCAGAAGATTTACGGTCAACATCACCATCTTATGGACCGCTATGGGATATCTGTTTCCCAGATGACAGCAGATTTTTCCCTTTAAAGCTTAATTGTTTCCTCTCACGGATTTGACTTAACTACCGGATTTGACATGTTCAACGCGGCGGGTGTCTTATAAGAAGCAGGAGATGCTTACTCTACCGGTGCACCTGGTCTCACCAATGGTTTTTATTGGTTCTGTGTTGTTCATCTTTATGTGTGTGTGTGTGTGTCTTCATTTTTTTCTTTTCTGTGCCGTACTTATTTTTTGTTGTTTCCGTTGTTGCCATTGTCCTTGGATTATTCGTTTTGGATTGACGGTTCGGTTCTCACATACTTTAAAACATCAGCACTGAGCCTTTCCACGCATTTCCTGACAGATGCAAAGTTGCCTTTGACCTGTTGCTCGTGATAAATCTATGTCTCCATTCGAATTTCGAACAACACACTTGTCTTGAATTCAATACGGCGGGTTTCGTAACTATGTAGAGCAACATTGATTGATTCATTAGTTACAGCTTAACGTCCAGTGAGAAATATTTCAGCCATATCAGTACGAGAACCAGTTAATCAATTAAAATAAATATGATTAAAAGAAGAAATAAAGCTGGAAAGGACCACCGGGACAACGAGTATTGATTGCCACTGGAAAGGGGGAAAATGGGTAGGGGCAGGAAATTTAGCCTTCCATGCGACCCCATTGAGTCTGCTATCCTTAGAAAAAACATAGACGAGGTCTTTATACTGCATGAAGCGTGGCGTTTCTCCACACAGTTTGGCTACATTTGTTCGTAGTCAGGCTTCAGATATTGGTGTCTTAAACCGTCTGTATTTTCGAAGAATCCAAACAAATGTAGCACGAACAGATTCGAGCATTTACTCGGAATTTCTGCCCGAAATCCAGATACAAGAAGTCACTTAGTAGAAGACAATTCAGATCGCACTTTTAAGCCTTTTCATGTTGAAGTGTTTTCATGCTGTATCTCTATCCTCCAACTTGTAATGATTGTGTCATTCTTTTTTCTAGTTCAGATAGGTATGATACCCAATAATATGGAGTTATTTATTATCTGCAAATTTGATTATTTTACTTCTGAAATTGCAATACAGTTAACGAGGCGTACATATTTACAAACAATAGGTCAGAAGATAATCACATTTCATGGCTATAAACATAATATTACGCTGAACTGATACGTAAAAGAATTTTAGTAAGTCATTATCAATATCAAAATAATATCGGAATAGGCAAAAGATTACACAATTTTAACTTGATGATGAAGTAAAACGTTGATGACATGGTCGTGTGTTTTGAAAATTTGGAGTGTTTTACATACCCCACGTATTTTTATTTCAATAATAATGACATTTACTTTGTTTTAGTTTTCTTTATTTACTAAGATACAGAAAAAAATTGCCTGTAAATTGATGATTATTAAATGTCCCTATTGAGATAAGACTGGAATACTCGACTCGAACGCATCAACTTCCGGATTTATCTGTATCGGGGTTATACAGGGTGATCCTACGGGTTGTATCATCTCAACTTGTACGATTTGCAAGCGTTTTACTCTTAATGACGTTAATTACCGTAACATTAATATCACATCCAAACTTCAGATTTCAGAAATTGTAAGTTTTAAAGAAGATATGATCATTTGAAATCGAAATATTGCTTGTCTCGGAAACAGCTTATTACTTAGGGCCTTTAGTATGCTCGTTTTTATAGAAATGTCGTTTATAAATGCCAAAACCTGATAAAAAAAAATCCAGAAAAGTCTATCCTTAATTTGCTGTAGCGTTTTATTTAAGCCCATAATATGATTCCTACATTAAACATCGATTTTCGTTTAGCTCTCATATTGTTTCGTCTTTACATCATGGTTAGGGGCTCAATTTTTCATCTGTACAGCTTAAATCATTTTTTTTTTCAGGACAATGAAAGATAATTCGTTTAAAGATATTCTGTGTGATGATGATAAATATCGCTAACTTTTTGATATCTTAATCTTTAACATAATCACGTTTAAGTGCATAAATAGAAAAAAAACCCTGCTAAAATCAAGCAGTCGATCACTTCGGTCGTGATTTTGATAGGTATAACACTTAAATAATTAGCATATCATATAGCTAATCTTCTAAGATTGTTTCCTTTTAGACTGACGATAAAGGGCTATCATTATTATCATCAATAGCAATTCAAACTGCAAATTTCACATTACAATCAAATCAAAAGACTCGATTTTGGAGAAAAGGTCTATTCGACACATTTTTTCAAGGACATCAGTCTGGACAACTACTGATTGTCTCAAGATTGCATCTAGAGAATATTGACTGGTTTTGGACTACTGGAATCAAAATGAAGAATCCTTGTTTCATGATATTCATAAGATTACTAGGGATTATTAATTTTGTCAGTTGGCAACCCCGCATTCATGAATAATGTATAGTATGGATGTAGCGTTGCTCGATAATTTACAATAGATTTCGCTCAAACCGGTGCTAGGGGTCGTCTTGAACTTACTATGAGGTAAGCTTACTGTTGAAGGCCTCATGGTGACTTCAAAATAAATAACAGCAATGTCGTTGCTCAATTGATTTGTTTTCCCATGTATTTGTAGAAACTTTGTTTCATGTACATTTGCTCCATATCCCTTCATTGTACATTGGTATGAAGACGAAATGGTTTTGTTTTTTAATTTGGTTCCTTTTCCAACCCATTACTTTTCATCCATTGGTACAATGTTTCGATTTCCAGTATATATGCAAAAAAAGTCTCTATATTCAACTCTCGTTACCTTTACAATGGTTAAATTTGATGGTATAGATTTAAATGAAATGTCGTGTATGTGTTATTCACAGCAATAAAATAGCCTCGTTTTCATTTATCATACAATAATATTCCTGTCCAATGTTATATCGTATATTTACGTACGCGATTAGCCATACATAATGCCAACGAGTACATAAATTCAAAAATAGAACCAATTCTAAAAATGAATTGATTCCTATATAAAATTGTGTAACAACCGTCAATAGCAAATTGTAATTGTACAGTCGTGAGCAGTTGTCACTTGATAAAGTCGTCTTTATTTATCGTATTGGTAACTGCATATTGGTACGTCGAATCATATAGTTACGACTACTTGTCTATCAGCACTCTGCTAGCGTCACCATTACACTAACTGCTTGATTGGTCAGTATTTTATTTTGACCTCCGCTATTGGTGCTCTAACTTCTTTTCAAAAGCATTCAGTAAATCATTACAAACCACTAATCTTTATAAATCAAGGGCCAACTACCATTTGTTGCTTTTCAAGTTGTTGTAGAATTCGTGCAAATTGAATTCAGGGAACAAACACAAAAAAGAAAAAAAAATAAATTCTTGGGTTTTTTTTTCATCCATTGGATCACCTGCACATTGCGATCAAAAATTGTAGTATTGTTAACAATACTAGAACAAAATTATAATTCAGTATTGTTATGCCACGGTGTTTTTAAATCAACACAACAATACTGGACTTAATTAATCATATCTCAATATTGTTTCGTGATTAAATGTGTCATGTCCTGTTTCTTTTTATGTTTGTATTCCACTTACGTTTCCTTCAAAAATAGTGTATTTGGGGTAGGACATAACATGATAATTATGGTCGTTATTGTTTTTACGGGCCGGTGTACTGGCTTCTGGGTTGGTGAATACCCTCGGGGACGAGCAGTCCACCAGCAGTGGCATAAGCCCAGTGGTAACAAATAACAAAATACCGTGGTCACTATGAATTTAGGTTCTGCATATGCGCATTTCGACAACTTATGTCTCATCAGTGCAGATCAAATCAAAATACTAATTGACGAAAAACAATTAACCCGAAGCGCTACAACAGATTCAATGTAAATCCCCTTAGCTCACCAGTTTCATTAATTAGTGAATCCTCTCAATGTATTGATGTATTGATTTTTTTTTAATATAGTATCAGAACTTGAATCCGGGTTGAAAACGACTCAAAAGTCCCGTATTGAGGGAAATTAAGGAAATAAGCAACGAAAGGATATGGAAGAATTGCACATGAGACAATATGGCAGCCTTATGTTTTTTCAATGGAAGTGTAATATGACTTCTAAAAATGGCATCTTTTTTTACAGTATGTGGACTACAGTCTTTACGTTTTTCGAAATTTCCTGTGCATTTTATGTTACAATGGTCACTGTTTTAAAAAATACCTTTATAGGAATAATTTAGAAATAATTTTAGTTTTTATATTGTCAAGATTAATTGCAAACTTTTTTTAAATGCTGTTTACTCTAGTTGTTATGTCAAAATTTATGAGGGGGTAATAACAAAATTACCGAACAGAGTGGTCAAGAGCCGAAGTCCATGAGACAAAAAGGCAAATCAAGTGGAAACCACCGGCAAAATTGTCGACGGCAATGGTTCTGACTTGGTACAGGCATTTCAAAAGAAATGGTGGGTTAAATCGGTTTTATGGCGCTCCAACCCTCCCTTTCCATTGTGGTAGTGTCCGGTAGCAACTCAACAGCAATTGTCATTGAAAGGTCGTAGACAGTTAAAAGAAATGATCACCCCAGTATTAAGTAAAGAAAGAATCTTGAATCAGAATTCGGACAGAAACTTCAAATCTTTCTAAATTGTAATTATTAATTAAAAAAGAAAAGATATTTGAATGCTAAGAAAAATTCAACACGAGAAACAATCTTTTAGTTAAAAAAATCACTGATTTGTCTCATGCTATTTTTCATTGTTACTTAAAGGTATTGATATAGTAATAGTAACTAGGTAGATTTCCTGAAAAAATGCTTCGTCTATGTCAGTTTCAGGAAATTAGCCAACATCATGATCATATATTTTTCCAGTCTTTCTATTGACAACAATAATTAACACTGCAAGGTATTGAAAAATTTGGTTTTTATGTAAAACCCAGAGTTTCAGGAAACCTACTGTTTAGAATCAAAGATTTTTGCAATCAGACTACTGATGAAAAAGAACATTTATTACTGCAAGAAATAGAAAAAAATTGGTTTATAGGAAGAATTACAACAATTAAAAGACCTTTGAGAGCTTTAGGATATTACTAAAATCAGAAGTATATTTTTCTTAATTCCTTGTGTTCATACTAACTGATATTTATCAATTGCTTGAAAATGACTCCATGTTGGAATTAAAAAAAATTAGTCCCTGGCTGTTTTCTGGAATTTATCAAATTTAAAATAAAAGTTAAAATTCAAGTAGAGCCTTCGCAGTGATTACTCTTTAAAATATTACAAAGCACAAAATAAGGATTATAACAGAGTTCAATGAACCCATTTTCTTTATAAGTATCAACTACATAGAGAGTTTTGAAACTTCTAACAGTCCAATGACCGAACAAAAATAAAACTGGTCGAAAATAAACTTTTTTGTTTAAGTTGTTTTCAAATTATTCTACTTAGTTTTGATTGAATTACTAAAATAAAGCAGTTATACGACAATTGCTGTAAATTCAAGTTTTGCATATGGTTATTTAAACAAGATTTGCTTCTTCAGTACAGTTAAAACAGAATTATTCGAAAAATACACACCTTATTTCATGGTAACGAGCTAAGACAAACAAATTCCCAATAAGTGACATCAAATATGAGCTGATTTTTTTTCTCTCTGAAAGTATTAATTTAAAATAGAATTAAACTTTAGTATTTAATATTTTCAAACATAATATAAAACTAAAAACCGAATTTTCACGGAAATATTTTATTGTTGAAAAATGCCAGAAACTTATAAAATATCCAGAAAAAGTGGAGCGTATCTTAGGGATAACGATATGATATTCTGGATGTGTCCATGAAATAGGCTTTGGAAATAAGTGACACACATAATCGCCTTACTGAACTGCCAATGTCTACTGAAATACATTATAATTCTTAACCAAGCCCTTCGGGAATTTTTGAGTTTGATTTTTGGTTTCAATTGGCTAATGTATATAGAAGAAGACTACCTTAGCTGGAATTACATGTATCTGATCCTTTTTTTATCATTGAATAAACAAGCAAGTAATAAACTACTAGACAATCGGCTAAGCAGTTTTGGGGGCGATTTTAGAAATTGTTGACGGATTAACGGATAGACAACGGACACAAAGTGATGGAATACGCTAACATGGTCTTTTAGGCAAGGTGAGCTAAAATGTTTTAAACTTTTTACGGGGTCATTACATCTGATGTGCACGTCAAATGTCTTATTTGAATTTTAAAAGAAATCAAGAATTTGTTATTCTGGCTATCGTAGTTTCCTCACGTAACATCTTGTTTATTTGACCTCTCAAACTTATCCATTTTTCTTGATTCAATGAACAGGAATTTGTATAATTAATTAATACCGGTATCATGAATGAACATATCTTTGAATATTCAATACGTTTGATGTACCTTTAAATTTTAATAAAATGTATACTGTGACTCAAAGAAAACCAAACTTATCTAGCCAGACCCCATTCGATTAAGTCAAAAGGTTTAGATATTTTCCACTGTGAAAAAAAATCTTGTACCCAAAACCCAAAACAAAAAGTCCATCTCATCAAGCTCCGTATGTTAGTGCATTTAAATGAAACAAAATTTAAAACTTTGTTACGTTAATAGGAAATTTTTTCATCTAAACAGTAATAGTTTCTGGATAAATAAATTTCCAAACAAATACCGAAATAAGAGATTCATAAAGTAAGTATCGTCTGTGATATATTGCTTATCTTTGATGCAAATACTTTAAAACAGCAATCTCTGAAAAAATTGAAACACAAGCGTACACGTTTTAAAATATTTTAATAAATTCAGTAAACATGTAGTTAAATGCAATACATATGACGACATAATGATTTTTGTATGCTTCTTAAGCATAGGAATTAAAAATAGAAACTGTCACAAAACATAATTAGAAATGGAAATCATTTGAGGTAGAACTTACACATGACTCAAACAAATTCATAGATTTTATTCTTTTTATACTATTTAGGAATGAATGCAACAAGATTTTGTTTATTGCACCGATATGTTACTAAATATTATGTGTTATACATTATCTCATTTTTCTTGAGCACAACATGCAGGTTACACCATGATACAAAATTCATACTGGAATAGGGCATACATTTATTTACAGAAATATCAAACACTTTAAAAATCACTTGAAAAATAACAAATTATCAAACTACTGTAATACATGTCTATCAAAAATTGTGATTATATACTGGTTTACAGTGAATTCAGCAGGCAGTATTACAACACCATAGCACTATACCCATATTGATTTTCTGCAAAACATCGGCAATTGAATACAAATATGCCATACAGAAATGGCCTTACAGCTCATTTCAATTATTGCAGTTGGCGTTAACATATGTGTTATGGTCTCATGTTCATTTATTCCATATCCTTTCGTAAAATATGCAAATACCCTTAAATCATGGACAGTTGTGAAATACTTACTGTAGTTGCTGGTGTTTTTTTTTTCTTACAATGTATTAACCCCTTTACAAGTGTAGGTTGAGCAATGCGTTGTTCCTACATTACTTCATCGTGTCAGTATAAAAAATTTAAAGTCGACGACATGATAGCATAATTCTGTGGAACAAAATCATCAAAAACATAAGATTTATGTAGTTTCTTTTTGATGAATACATGTAAGCGTTGCTTGTTAATTTCGGATTTTAGTCGTGATTGTTTTCCTTTATTAAATTTGACTTTATTACAAAGATTCTATTCTTTGATTGCTGCACTTTTTTTGATGTCTTTGTATTTTGGTGTTTCCGGACGATGTCGCAACTGTCTTTGGATTATTGTTTTTTAGACTGATGGTTCTCACTTACTTGAGTATCAGTTTGTAAATGGAAAGATTTTATTATTTTACTTAATATTAATCATTTAAAAGATAAAAAAAATATCCTAGATAAGCATTTCTGATTCTTTATTATATGTGAGCTGGACAATTGAAACTCCCTAATGCAAAGTTCTGTCCTTAGCTGATTTTGGCTTTACATTTAGATCATATTGGTTATTTGTTCTCTATCAGTTTTTAAACTTCTTTGAGTTTCTGGTCTTCCAAACGTTTAGATTTTATCAGCACTGAAGAGACATAAGTTGTCGAAATGCGCATATGCAGAAAGTAAATTTACAGTAACTTCGGTATTTAATTATTTGAAAATGTCCTATTACAAAAATATGTGCATCATCAGTAACTTTATCTTCACAATGCTTTTAGTTAGTTCCGCTTATTGATACATTTGTTAACATTGCAGTTATAAACATCAATCCGAAGCTTTTTCAAAGTAAGTATTTCCGTTTTGACTTCCATATTTCATCGCAATTCTTGTCTATACTAAATGGTTTTCTTGATATATGTGAAATCAGCATTGCAGAATGCAGCTGTTGTTTATAAATTTTACCTGTCTTATAAGATTTAAAAAAATGCAAAGAGTCAACAAAAAGGGTAATAGTTAGGATAACTTTAAGGATAGCATTAAGCACCAATTTAACTTTTGGATAACAAAAAAAAAATGAATGGGGGTAAGAAAATAATTCTCAAGAGCCAAAGTCCAGGAGGCAAAAAGTAGTTGAAAAACCCTCGGTAAAATTGTCAACCGCTATGGTTCTTACTTGGAACATCGTTTAAAAAAGGTGGTTAAACCTGTTTTATGGCACGCATTCCATTGCGGTAATTACTGTAAAATTAAAATTATAGTTAATTTGATTTTGTTATTACAGTAGTAAAGTATTTTTGCGAATATAAAACAAACTGCCATAACTGAGCTAACATGTATGTATAAGACCTCATGACTACTACACAAAAAAATTGCTGTTCCATTGCATTGTTTTACATTACGTGAAAAAAGAAAGGAAATGGGGTAAATGTCAAGGAGACAACATCCCATATCCGTGTTTTTGTCGAGACCTAGTCTCATATGCATTTACTCCAAATCCTTTCATTGTTTAAATTATGCATTTATTACATTAACAAAAATTCTTATTCTTTTGAATCAATATGTGTATTACATATCAAAACAATATGCAAGTACTATAATCAAAAACAATGTGCCTTTACTAAACAAAAGCAGTATATTTACAATAAAAATGTCCCTCACAACTTGTAAAAGTAAATCAAATTACATTCTATTGTAAGAATTTTCTATTAATATCAATGTAGTAACTAACATCTTTGATGGTGAATAAAAGGATATGGAGTAAATGCACATGAGACAAAGTCTTTACAAATACATGGTAAAAAACAAGCAAAGGAACAACGCTTTTATTGTTGTTCTTCATCTTGAAGTCACCATGAGGCCTTCAACAATGAGCTTTGCTCATACCTCATAGTAAGTTCAAGACGGCCCCTAGCACCGGTTTAAGCGGAATTCTTTGCTAATTGTCGAGCAACGACAACTAATGATAGTAATAATAATAAGGGCTGTTCCAGAAAAATTGACATGGGGGGTTTGAAGGCACTTTTTATTGACCCCCACCACCTATAGAATTCTTCCCCATATGTACAATACAAAAGGATGAAGAAAACACAACCACCCACAGCAATTTATATGAAGTGCCTTCAAAGGGTCCCAGACCAACTTTTTTGGAACAGCCCTAATTAAGAAAATTCTGTGAATCATTAATGTGAGAGAGAATATAATCAATGACTATCTGTATTAAATTTCACCGCCTTAATCGAAAACTACATCAATACTGTTCTTAATATTCTTAATTTTTTACTGCTAGTAATGTTATTTTTGAATTTTGATTAATCTTAATATTTTTTTTATTTTGCAACAGTTTTAGACAGCTGACAGTAGTAGAACCTTCGCTTGACCATATATTATATAACGAAGAAAACAATTACAAAGTAATCAAACGTTTATGTTTTACATATAATGCAGTAGACAGTTACGTTTTAACCATTTTTATTTCACCAAAACTACCATTCCGTCTATTACTACTATCACTCCTTGTTGATTTCAGACTTGTTTTTTGGGTCGTCATCTCGTTTGTATTAGATCTATGCCGTTGAATCCTGTCGTTAATGTTTTGTTTACCTTTGCAACACATACAGACTTTTACCAACAGTTTGAATTCTTTTTTGAACTTTTCCTGTAAAGAAATAAAGAGCAACACTTTACTTATTGATAATTTACTAATCTTTTGATTGTTTCCCTTTGTTTGAAGAGAAAACGCAAATATCGAAAACAATTTCATTCGTTCTTTTGTGATACTAAAACTGTTGATTTTCATTTTCACTTTCTGTAAAAGATTTAATATCACTCGATTGTCTGGCAAAATAATGCTCTATGGGTTTTAATACGTTCTAAGACTATACAGAATTTTAGAAAGTGTATTCTATCAATATACTATTGTGGAATACTTATAAAAATACACAAGTGCATTGCCTCTGCTGGAATAATACACTGATTCACTGAACAAATTAAATGTTTTACCCCTTTCTGGTATCATCCAATTTTACATTAAGCATCAACAGCTTAATACTATATATAAGTATATAAATGAAGCTTGTTGCTTTTATTCCTTTTACAGATGAAATAAAAGGGACAACAAGCATCTAAAATGGCTGAATATTATAATTACATGCCAAAATCTGCCAGGGAACTGCACAGGAAAAACGTAAACAATAATAAGAACCCGGGACAGCCGGACTCGGTGCCGGCACTACCAATGGGTACCCAAATTTCTCCTTTATCTGTCCCGTTTCGATATAGTATAATAAAATACGAATAAAACCCAATACAGATAGACTACTAACTCCATGACCACAATCTTATAAGAAGAGAAAATGACGATACGTAATTTTGAAAGATGGGTCAAGGAGTGCTCGTCGCTAATCTGTCGGCTAGATCAAGGAGCCTAATTTGCTGGTAAAACACTGTCGCACTACGGAAGATAAATCAAGCTCAAAACTTCCCGAAGGATTTGGTCATATATTTTAGTAGACATTGGCAGTATAAGTGAAAGGCTAGTATGTATGTAAAATTTTCAGGTCACTAGATCTCAAAGCTAATTTGACGGATGCATGCAGAGTATCTTGTCAATATCCCCTATAACGTAAAGAATGTAAGTTATTTTCCAGCTTTTCTGGATTTTTGATCAGTTTCTTACATTTTTAACAACATTTCCTTAGAAACGAGGATTAGAAATGTCCTTCGTGATAAGCTGTTTGCGAGTAACGCCATATTTATATAAAACTTCTTAAATGAATTCAACAACTTATGAATTACGTTACCCTGTTATAAACATTTGGCTGTGATAGTAAGGTAATGTTCATTAAAATCGTCAAGAGTAGAACAAACGCGTAGGAATCGTACTAGTTGAGAAATATACACCACGTATAATGGAGCTAGAGGAATGTCGCCGTCCAGAAAAAAGAAATTAATAATAGTGAAATCAAAATCTTCCCTTTTATCATACATTTGAGAATTTATTTTACAAGAGTCAATAATGATAGTTAGATCCAGAAAAGGGCAGTATTTGGAATTATTGTTTGCTTTATTTGATTTCAGATCTTGTGGGTAAATGATGTCTTCATAATCCAAAAACTCGGGATTGTCAATAGTAAGGATATCGTCAATATACCTGCTGTTATCATTGAAAATAAAAATAAGTTTATATTTGTTTTGTATGGTTCCGTTTTGAAGTTTTTTCATGAAGCCTCGTTCGTAACAGAACAGAAAAGGATCTGCAATGAAAGGTACACAATTTGTACTCATGGGAATACCTATGACCTGTTGATAAATAGAGTGATAAACGTGATAAATAGAGACTTTTAGAGAGAAAATATTGAACATATTTAAAGCATAACTGTAAAAAATAACAATTAAGGTTAACGTTCGCCTTTTTCAGTTCAATTCTAAGGTTAAAGTTTCCCTTTTAAGTTCAATGAAAAGGTTAAAGGGTCCCTTAATGTTAAATTCAATGTTAAACCTACGGGAATTTTATGTTAAATCCCAAGCTGTCACGGTTCTTCGCGAAACTTCGTTTGAAGGTAACTGTTTCATGCTAGTATTGATTGATTGATTGATTATTGTTTAACGTCTACTCAGCAATATTTCAGCTATATCAAGACGAGAACAAGTTTGTTAATAAATAATCACTTTGGGGTATGGAAAGGGCCATGGGACGGGAAATTCTGACTGCCACTGGAAAAGTAGGGTGGAATCGTCAAGGGCGGGGAATTTAGCCTTGTAGCCGATCACCTACGGACCACCCCAAAAAGAGCTTGCTACACGGGTTCTTTAACGTGCAGGAAGCGTGGCATTTCTTCCAACACGTGGACCTGAGTTTACATCCCATCCGAAAGATGGGTTGTGTATTTATTAATCCCGCACAACCACGGAATGGGTCCTATTTCTATATCCCGGGACCCTCGGGGTCAGCCTCCGTTTAGGAGGGGTCACACCCCGCAAGCCGGAGATACTAGGTCCTATTTCTATATCCCGGGGTTCCCTCGGGGTCCTCTGTTAGGACGACTCATACTCCAAGCTCAGAGGATGCTGCGGGCCTATTCATTAGCCGGGACCGCGCACGGCGGGTTTCATGCTAGTAAAGCTACCGTTTGTTACCAAAGTATCAACAAATGATTGACAAATTAGTAATGAAAAATTGAAATAGGCTAATCATTCGAACAGACTGCACTTTTGTCCCAGAAAACATCCAACTACAATAAAACTTACAAGATTTCTTCCACAAAACCGCTAAAATTGTTTATATTAGAATGATGTATTGATAGCTTTACATTCATATTTATATTTTTAATTTGCAGATAAATTTTTATAAAGGCTGTGGATTTAACATAAAATTCCCCTATAGACACTAGATGGTGCCTTCTCGTTAACAACTTTTATATTAATTAAGAAAAGAAAACCAGGAAACACTGGTTTATAACTACTCACTTATTTGTGTTCTACAATAAGGAACCAGATATATATTTACAAAATAACACATTCGGACTGTGACACCCCTTGTGTTTATTTAGGATGCTACGATAGTTTTAACATCGAACGGAAAATGGAACCATTAACCTGACACCTATGGAGATTTTATGTTAGATTTACGGCCTTAACTGCTTGGTTGTTAATGTGGTCGCCTGTTGTTTTCTGTGGCATTAGTGTCGAATGTTCAAATGATTTGCCATTTGCTGCATTGCTCATCACTAATATTTCAATTTAGATCGTTTTGTTTATTTGTTCACCCTCGGTTTTTAAACAGTTTTGGGTTAATTGTCTTCCAAAAAACTTAAATTTGTCTGCACTGCAGAGAAATAAGTTTTCGACACGGAAATCTGCAGAAACTAAATTAAAAGTAAGTTCGGTAGTTATTTATTTGAATATAAAAAGATACCGTATATCGGTTATTTTCGCGTCGGCTTTTGTTCGCGATTTCGTTGTAAAACAGGCCAATGAAAACTTTGCTAAGTTTATAATTCGCGTTTTTATACTCTAATGCTATCTAATGCTATCTGATGCATTTGAATGGGCAGTGAAATTTACGCGGAGGCTAAAATTTGCGTATGATTACCTACCACGAAAATAACGAAAATTAGACACTCGCAAAAAAATCCCGATATACGGTATATGATAAATAACAACTTTAGAAAAAGAGTGTGTCGCATTTCGTTAAGAACTGAACAGGTTATACTGAAATGTACTGTATTTTCTGCAACTTATTTTATTCAGAAAAATTCCAAGGACCATATCCGATTTTTGTTTTAAAAATTGTCGATCGCAGTGGTCCTGAGTTGGAACAGCCGTTTCAAAAGAATTGGTGGGTCAAACCGGTTTTTATTGCGCGCCAAACACCCATCCTATTGCAGTAGTGTCCGGTAGCAACTGAACAGCAATTGCCATTGAAAGGATGTAAACGTCAAAACCAAATACTAGTAAGCATCCCGGTGCTTAAAACAGAATCTTGAATCCGAGGTAGTGATCGTATGAGACGGATTGATTGCTATAGTCTTGGCGAAAAAGACATTATTAGAGCGGAAAACAAGTTAATTTTGTGTAATGGTAAATTATTTCGGTAAACATTGACCCAATTCTGAAGACATATAACTATTACCAGAGTCTTTGATACTCTGATCAACCAATTATACACAAAACCTCAATTGATTTAATTACTCTAGTTTTCGTTCGGATATACGTAAAATTTGTGTCAAAAGTTCATATTTAGAAAACAAAAAACAAAAAAAAAACGAAGTAGATAGATGCTAATATCGATTAACACTTATATTCATACTTACATTCAAGAGACCGTATATGAAGGGATTATGGCATGCATTACTCATAGCTAGCCAGTTAGAACACAACCAAATTATATGTATATGTTTATATCTACAAATATAATAATAACTATCACTGATAATTAAGTGTGATGCATGATACGGTGCTGATTACTGAGAATGGACCCAATACCTGTTCATTTACCTGAAATATTAAAAGTTGTTTTCTTAAACTTTTGGAAACTTATGAAATATACTCCAACAGGACGTTAACGGCAGTAGAATACAGAAGGAACAAAGCCCAAGATTACATGAATAAAAGTCAAGAGACTAGGCACACTGAAGTATACAGGAAAAAGATTCCCCGTGAGAGAGATGTATGCTCTTTATACATTTCAGTTATGGTGTACTTGTTCTTGAGAGAATCTCTCATATGGATATGCTATCACACTTTCATGTTTTGGCCTTTTTATTTTTTGTAATCTGAAATTGTAATTCTGACCACCTGTTTATTGTGCCCACATCTCATAATTTTATTTTGCCAAGTTTTCTTACAATTGACTCGATGAGTGCCCTGCGGTTGTTTAAATGTTGTGATCGTCTTCTGTCGTCTTTTTGTCGGGCAGTGGATGACAGCGATTGTAAGAACACTTCGCCAGTTAACTTTAAGTTTGTTGACGATCCCGCATCCATGGATCATTAGGATAAAAAAGCATGGAT
>MJUU01041598.1:0-12262 GCA_002080025.1 Modiolus philippinarum
TGTGTGATTTTATCGAGCTGCCATTGTCTCTGTTTATCTCTGTTTATACAAAATGTATGTAATATTTTCAATTTTAGTTGCATTTCCCGGAACTTGTTATCTTGGATTTTGAACAAAATCTGTTATTAGAGTAAGAAGAGGTTTTAAAAAACGCACAAGTGTTCATAATCTCTGCCAAAGACTGGGATCATTACAGAAAATACTTTATTTAACGGATTTCGATGTCCAAATGGCTTCAGGTTTACATCCCCTTCGAAAGACGGATTGTGTATTTGTACATTCCTCAGCCGTGGTAGGCTTCTTCCACTAGATTATTTGTATAACACGCATACTCTTCTGAGGTGGTGTTCTCGAAAGTATCCTAAGATTCGTCCTAAGTCATATCTTATGACCAAGTTAAGTTTGACTTAGGATCATCTCGGATCTATCTCAGACGCATCTTATGTTAGGACGTCGTAAACATATCTTAGGTTTAATATTTGAATTTTCTATATTAAGTTTTTACAAAATAATGTTCAAAGACAAAAACATTTTATTAAATTGTTTACTAATTTTGTCTACTAACATGTATATAAGGAAGCGTACGATTTCAAGTCTAAATGTAAATCATTATCGAAAAGGCATTCTAATTTTCAGCTTGTCGTGAAATAACAACTATACGCATCAAATAGTAATAGTTTGTTCAAAGTTTAAAATCGTGCAAAGTTTCTTTACAGATACGTGTTTATTGATGCGTATGTGTTGATTCATGTCCATCTTTAAGAAAAATATTGAACAAAAGGCGAAATAAAGGTTAGGATTGAGATAGGATGATCTTAAGACACCTAATTAGGTGTCCTAAAGTTAAGACGAAAAATGCGAAATATCGTAAGTTAGGAGAGCTTCGAGAACACGACTTAGGACTAAGACGTGTCATAAGATGGTCTTAGGACACGTCTTATCCCTAAGATAGCTTCGAGAACACCACCCCAGGTCTGCAAAGCCGCCTATTTCACCCCGATACTCGCAGTGGTGCTTTGTTGTATTTATCAAAATATTATGATATATTATGCTTTTGATTTAAAAAAAAATATCAGGGTGTGGCGGACGGAGAAAATATGTCGCTGTATAAGGGGCGAAGGTAAAAAACAGTTAATATTAACTTCAAATTTAAGTCACTTCATTATTTTGAGAAGAAATGTGAAATTCAAGCTATAAAAATGTCTTAAAGAATAAAGCACTAGAGAGACAGAAGTGACAAAACTGTATGTAGTACATTAATTAGGTGTGAATTTCTGATGATTGGGATTAATGAGGAAATAACAGTTGCATGATTACATGGACAGATAACTATTTCTAAAGTTAATTGATCAAATGACCCTTACTTAAATAAAATTTGTTGTGGATGATTAAAGAAGTCGATAATGTGATTTTGGCAGCTTTACAGAAACATTAGTATCGGTTAAGTAATTTTATGCTTTCCCTTACCAAATAATGTTCATAGATAACGGTAGTATACATAAGATATTTCACGTTTATATCTGATCATATCAAGTTAACATGTTAATCTTAATTTTCTTGAAAAAGTATCAAAAGTAAAAGAATTGAATTAAGTATTGTACAGAGAAGAAACTGATTCTTAATGATATGCACTATTGGGAAATATTTTCATCAAAAACTGAAACTCGATCCGATGTTCAATCTATCATTTGCCGATGTATTCCAGAGCTGTGTCTACAGAGTCAAGTAGTGGTTCGGGCTATGCACAGTCTATGCTAGGTAGTCAGGTCATCGAAAGTCTGGCCTCGAACAAACTGTAGACAAATTTGTGGAAAACACTTTTCACGCATTATTTCCAACATGGAAAAGCCTCCTCAAAGGGCAGTATAGAAAACTAAATTTCCTGCCCCTACCCATTTATCTATGTTACTCTTTAATTAAAAAAGGGGGTAACAGTTTTTGCCTTGGTTGTCCCTTACACCCTTATTAAATTTTTCTTTTAACTTTTTGAATTGATTTATTTGTTATCAACCTGATACTGATGTAGCTGAAATATTGATCTTTAGGCGTTAAATCTAACTAACTAATCAATCAAATGAAAAGGAAGAACTCATCAAACGGGTTTCGGTAGATCAAACAAGGACATGCTTTGCATTTTGTTTGTAAGGAATTTCATGTAGTTTTGGTACTGTGACCGATACACAAGAATATGGAGATTTTCATTACTCATATTTAGGTAAACTTCAAAAAAAAGAAGTGTCGCAGAACATCTTTCGTAAACTAACTTATTTTGATATTTGTTCAAAAGCTTTGACATAATGAGTGGTACCGTGTCTCCCGTTCTGAAGCAGTACATCACACTTATACTTTCTGTTTGTCCATAACTTAGTTTTTTTCCATCATAGATCATTTTATAGCCATTTGTTGCAATTCAAGGATTTCTCAGCTTGTGTACGTAGTAATGATTTGATACTTGGTCTGAACCTTATATGATATGTAACTTGCATTGTTTAATTTTTTCCTTGATGTCCATATTCGTATTGTGTCCACACTCGTACCATGTTCTCGCCTGTATTAGGTCAATACTCACTTTTATTTGGACTTGCCATATTAATTCATGGTTCAAGGAGCGGCGGTATACATGTAACTGACTGTCATTCGGCGGCAGCTCTTGTCAATTTTGTTGCTTTCTTGCCTGAAAAATCTTTGTTTTTTCTCATGATGCTTAGGTCACCATACCCCCCGCCGTAAAGACGAGGTGGGCTCCTTGTCAATCCACATGACCTAATTTTGCTTGCACATCATTTTGAACACAGCTAAGCCCCTGTAACGTAAATACCAAGGACGAAACCAGGGGTTATACATAGTCCCTGACGAAACAAACAGAACATGATACAAACACCGCAAAAAAGTATAGGACAGGTCGGTAGGTCTACGGGTCTATAATTCTACGGGTCGACAGGTCTACGGATCTTTACACTGTAAAAATGGTGTTTAGATTTTAAACACAACCCTAAACACTTTTTTGTGTTCGTTTTTAAGCACCTAAACATGTTTAGTAGCAAAGAAAGAGTTTAGGTCTGGAACATGTTTAGATATTAGGTGTTAAGACCTAGACATGTTTAGACTTATTATGGTTTGGTTGAACTTTTATTTACTTGGAATTTGGGTGGAGTTTTTATTTAATCAAAAAATTATTCTTGTCTTCAGTCTTGTTCAATTCGGGGCTGTTGACACTCCAATCCACAAGTGCAGCTTCCATTACCTAAATTGACATAAAAAGAAAATTAAACATTCTTAAAATATTCACGACAAACTAGTATTCAGTCGCTTCAAAAAAAATAATGGTGTATTAAATAATTATACAATAACTAATCCGCGATTCTGATTATCGTAAAATATTCAACGAATGATCGAATAACGCAGTAATTCACGAATGCGCGCAGCGCATGAGTGAATTACAGCGTTTTTCGATCATGAGTTGAATATTTTCGATAATCAGAATCTAGGATTAGTTATTGTTTTTATTATATAGATCAGTTCTTGCATATTTAATGGTTTAATTTAAGATTGTTTTCATGAACTACGTTTTCGATGTTAATCCGCTGAGACGTTTACTTAACAACGACGTTGACAACGTCTATTGTGACGTCACTTCCTAGAGTGAAATTATGGAAAATAATTTCACAGTTAATTATCACTTTTAATTCACTGAGAAATTTCAATCTTTCACTGCAATCTATATAATAAATGCATATATTATGAAATATTCTTCAAAACATTCCCTAGAAATCAAAAGTAGTTATATGTACATGAGAATGAGAGGTCATTGTAAAAATCAAAGCAAAGAATAAAAAAATAAAGAAGAACTATTAAATCAATAAGTATTAAACTTTTACACATAAATAAAGTCAACATGATTTGTGTTTCTAAACATGTTTAATTCCTAAACGTGTTTAGCTTTAATTATTTAACGAAAGGATATGGAGTAAATGAACATGAGACCATAACACATATGTTAACTCCAACTGCAATAATTTTTAAACACGTTTTAACCATAGAGTGTTAATGATTTAAACACATTCCTAAACATGTTTTAAAAAACAACGGCAGTAGAATATAAAAGTGTTTAAAACCTAAACGTGTAGTGTTTCTTGTCTGTCTGCCGACTTGTCAACCTGACGAAGTTCTTGTTAGGGTTTGGGTTAACGTATGGAATAGAGTTAGTGTTAGAGATATGGTTAGGGTTAGAGTTGGGAAATGTTAGGGCTTGTGTTACGTATCTACCTGAAGACCTGCGGAAATGACAACCTGTCTACCTGCTGACATGCCAGTTTTATTCTTCCTTGGATTTGGGATAGGGTTAGTGTTACGTTATGGGTTAGGATTAGTGTTATGACCCTGTCACACTATAACGCATAGTACCAACGTGTGCCCAGCGTGTGAGAATATTTTCATGCTCAAAATTTCACGACGTTCGCCAACGTGTTGTTGATAAGTTATGCAGACGTTAGACGAACGCTAGAGGTATACGCGTTATGCACGCAATGAGTGCGATATATAGTAGTTTCTCGAAAGATGTGTTAAACGTGTAGAGAACGCAAACCGGGCGTCCTTGTAACTAATTAAAGAGTTACTTATTAGCCGATGTTTTATTATAAAAATTATGGTTAAAGAGCAAGACAAAATTCCAAAGTGATATAAATAGCTGATTTATTTCATTATCATACTGACATATTGTTTTGAAAATATTTTTTATTTTTGAAGGACATATCCCTCGTGCAAATCTGTCGTATTTTTTGGTGGCATTTCTATCAATTCCTACATTTGCAAATGGCATTGGGATGAAGAATTTCAAGCTGATCTTACAAAGATCGCCAAAACGCTATAACTACGCTCGATCAATGCTAAAAGACTGTTATGGATGCGTTCGGTATACACAAAGTACGCTAGTAAAACGCCTTTGCAACGTTCTCATACGGTGTTACACGTCTTATAAGCGTTGCATATAAGTTATGGGAAAGTTTTCCGTGCGTTGTATTCCGTTAGCCTGACGCTATGAATGTGTCCAACAAGAGAATTTCTTCAATTTCTTCGGCATGTGCCAACGTTCTTATAAAAAATTCCCGAACGTCAGCACACGTTGGCTAGAAGGTTATAGTGTGATAGGGCCTTTAGGGATAGGGTTAGGGTTAGAGTCTTGTAACTGTGAGTCTGAACAATCTCTGGACATGTCGACCTGTAGACCCGTAGACTTTCGGACCAGTTTACTTAATAAACTATCTAATTATACAATCACTAACACATATAGACCTGTAGACCTGTATACTTATTAAATTGTGGGTCTGTATATAATCCACAAGGCATGTCAACCTGTAAACCTGTAGACCTGTAGACCCGAAGACCGGTATACTTATTATAATGTGAGTCTGTACGATCCCTAAGACATTGTCGGCCTGTAGTCCTGTAGACCAGCCGACATGTAGACCTGTCGACCTGTAGACCCGTACCTCTGTGGACTTATAAAACTGTGTTTTTGTACAATCCCTAAGACACACCTGCATGTATACCTGTAGACGCATAGACCTGCAGACCTGTATACTTATTAAACTTTGGGTCTATACAATCCCCAAGACATAATATGCAGACCCGCAGACCTGTTGACCCATAGACCTGTACCTCTGCATGTTATGTTTAATATATTTCTAGCTCACCTCACGAAGTCCATTCCTATTTACTGACATGTTTAACATGTGCCAATGCTGCACAACGAGGTGAGGTAAGAATAGGGTTAGGGTTAGAGTCTTGTAACTGTGAGTCTGAACAATCTCTGGACATGTCGACCTGTAGACCCGTAGACTTTTGGACCAGTTTACTTATTAAACTACCGGTTTGTACAATCACTAATACATATCGAACTGTAGACCTGTAGACTTATATTAAACTATGGATCTTTATAATCCACAAGACATGTCAACCTGTAAACCTGTAGACCCGTAGACCCGAAGACCGATATACTTATTAAAATGCGAGTCTGTACGATCCCGCAGACATGTAGTCTTTTAGACCTGCCAACATATGGACGTGTCGACCTGTAGATCCGTAGCTCTGTACGCCTATAAAACTGTGGTTTTGTACAATCCCTAAAACACACCTGCCTGTAGACCTGTAGACGCATATACCTGTAGACCTGTATACTTTGGGTCTGTACAATCCCAAAGACATGACCCGTAGACCTATAGACCCGCAGACCTGTTGACCCATAGACCTGTACCTCTGCATGTTATGTTTAATATATTTCTAGCTCACCTCACGAAGTCCATTCCTATTTACTGACATATTTTACACGTGACAATGCTGCACAACGAGGTGAGGTTAGGGATAGAGTTAGGGTTAGAGTCTTGTAACTGTGAGTCTGAACAATCTCTGGACATGTCGACCTGTTGACCTGTAGACCAGTTGACTTTTGGACCAATTTACTTATTAAACTATCGGTTTGTACAATCACTAATACATATCGACCTGTAGACCTGAATACTTATTAAACTGTGGGTCTGTATAATCCCTAAGACATGGCAACCTGAAAACCTGTAGACCCGTAGACCTGAAGACCGGTATACTTATTAAACTGTTAGTCTGTTCGATCCCTAAGACATGTCGGCCTGTATTCCTGTAGACCTGTCGACCTGTAGACCCGTAGCTCTGTAGACTTATAAAACTGTGGTTTTGTACAATCTCTTAGACAAACCTGCCTGTAGACCTGTAGACGCATAGAACTGTAGACCTGTATACTTATTAAAGTTTGGGTCTGTACAATCCCCAAGACATGACCTGTAGACCCGCAGACGTGTTGACCCATAGACCTGTAGACCTGTTCCTCTGCATGTTATGTTTAATATAAATATTTTTAGCTCACCTCACGAAGTCCATTCCTGTTTACTGACATGTTTAACATGTGACAATGCTGCACAACGAGGTGAAGTAGCAGGCTTTGGCTGCTTTCTATGTATCTTCGAGGGACATATTAGTTGATATTATATAGGCATGGTAACAAGATGCTCATCTACCAAATGTTGCCTATCGGTACCAATAACAAATCCAAAATGACCGCCATAGGGGAACATTGTTTTAACGCAGGACCCTATGGGAAATGCTGTGAACTGTTAATTCTTTAAAACAAATGTATGATTTTAGTACTCATTATGAATTCAAGATGGCCACAATTGCAGATCAGAGATTTCTCATGGGACCTCATGAGAAAATGTTGAAAATTGCTATTTCTTGAAAGTTGATATTAATTAGGCATTATAATTTGATGGTCATCTACAAAATGTTGTATATCGGTACCAATCAGTTATCAAAAATGGTTGCCGCCATGAGGGACAGTTTAACATAAACCTTTATGGGAAAATGTTTTTAAATTGTAACTCCTTGAAAACCATTTAAAACATCAAATTGATATTTAGATGACTGTGATCTACCAGATGACTTACTTCAGATTAATTGTTAAAACATGTGGAAAATCTCATTTGATCAGTAGCCACCAGGTGAGCGATATGTACAGCGGGCTCACGTGTGAGCGTCTGGAATTTTTTTTATTGAAAAATTATAACAGATAGAAGTAAACTTTTAATAAATTTCAAAAATGTTCAGCATGCCAAGCTCTACTCGCACGGGAATTTTGAAGATAATCTAAATACACGTGCAGGAGTTATTGTCCTTTATCTGTCAAATTTTCTTAATTTTATACATTTTGTCCATATTCAAAAATCTTTTCCTCTGAAACTGCCAGGCCAATTGTAACCAAACACTGCCTGAAGCATCACCAGAGTATGCATTTTCAAAATAATGTTCGATTAGTCGGAATACCGAACAACATGACCGCTGTAGCTGAAAAAAGAACATAAGGATAAATTTGCTGTTTTTTTTTTTTGCAAATAAGTCAAAAGCCGTTACAGATACCAAAAAATCTAACGGAAATGAAATGAATAGCATGTCAAGATCTAACGCCCTGCAACTTTGAAGAAAATCTGAAAAGCCGTCTATAAGTTTTTGTCCTTTTTCCATAAAATCTGCAATTTTTTTATATATCTTATTTTTATTTGAAAAACTATAACAGATAGATGTCAACGTTTTATTTCAAAAATGTTAACCATACCAAGATCTACCCATATGGGAATTTTGAAGAAAATCTAAATACCAGTGAATGAGTAATTGTCCTTTATTTGTCAAATTTTCGTTATTTTAAACATTTTGTCCTATATTGCAAAAAGTTTTGAGATAGAGGTTAAGTTTAAATGGCAAAAGTGTTCAGCTTATCAAAAACTACAATTTCTACATATGTTCAACATGAAAAAGGAAGGAAATGGGGTAAATGTCAAAGAGACAACATTCCACCATGTAGGCGATACAGGCTCACATGAGAGCCTCTGGTTTAATACATTAAGACTGATGTATTTAATCCCGGAGTATTGACTTCAACTTATCACGTGGAAAAGTAGTATAGGGTGTAGAAAAATCAAATGTTTGACACCGTTGCAGTGGTTGAGTTTAGTTGAAGATAGGTATTCTAAGTCTTTATGCGTATTTGAGAATCCACATCTGATTCACTCGACTTGTTGAGTTTACTTTATCACTATATATCTTTAGGCCATCTTTGAATGCAGAAAGGAGCTCAGAGAGGGATTTTGTTGTGCATTTGGCAGCCCCAGCAACGTATCTCTGTGTGTTAGGTCATTTATGTAACTTAGATACCCAGCAGATACACGGAGGGTTGTTGTTCTCTTCACTCAAATTGATACCAAAAGAAGACAATACTGATTTGTGATTGTTTAGAATATCCTCCCTTGGCATGGTGGAGAGTTTGTATGTGGGGTTGTAAAATGTAGAATTGATAATGCTCATCTCCTTCATTAAGCAGTCAATGTAATGCCTTTTGCAGATAAATGTGATGTTGCTTTAGGCTTTGTCAGCTTGTACAATAACATAATTGTCATGGAGAAATGACAATGTTTTTTCTACATTGAGATCCTCAAATGCCCTTTTTGAAATTGGGTTCATGATTGACTTAAGGCGTCTTATTTGAATGATACGGACCTGATCCAGTCGACAATGTTTCAACCCTTTCCTTCTCTCTCTTAGCCTATTGTATGGTATTTTCCTCAACTGCGTCAATCAATATTTTAAAGTTAAGTTTCCAGTTGATGGGTTGGGGCTCACGATATTTTGGACCTTTGTGAAGGGATCACGTAGTTTCTCATTGTTTATCATGTTGAGGTCCAAAGTTATAACGTCGGCGACAGGAGCATACATAAAATGGGAAGAGAAACAAGAGCAATCAGATGGCTTTGATGTATCATAGAAGATGGATGCTAGCGTGGATCATATTTCAACTCTAGCCCATATGGGAAAGCATTGAAAGATTTTCTCCTCTGAAACAACAGAGCCATGCAACTGGATCCAAACTTGCTCGCAATAGTTCTTTGGTGGTGTCCTTTAAAATAGGTCTTGTAAGTCTGCACTTCATCCAAGATGGTTGCCAACAGGGAACTTTGTTTAACATTGTACCCTATGGGATAACAGTCAAATATCGTTTAATATGAAACAAACTGAGCCAGTTGGAACAAAAGTTGGTTACAATAGTCTTTAGTTTGCACCTTTGAAATATTCGTGCGGCAAGTCCCCATCACATCCAAGATGGCTGCCACCTGGAGCATATTTTAACATTGGACCCTTTCGGGAATTCGAAGATCCTCTATGAAACAACAAAGCCAATTGGATCCAAACTTCGTCACAATATATTCCTTTGATGGTCCCTTTAAAAAATGTGTCCGTTATCTAAGAGGTCATCATTGGGGAACTTAGTTCAATGGTGAATAAAAGGATATGGAGTAAATGCACATGAGACAAAGTCTCTACAAATACATGGTAAAAAACAAGCAAAGGTTTGCAAATGTTTGACCATATGGGAACACATTTTCTAAGGTCTACTACTTTGAAACTACTCGGCCAATTGGAACCAAACTTAGTCACAACTGTCCTTAAGTGGTGCCCTACCTCAGTTTGGCCCTTCAAAAAGGGTGATCAGTAAGTCTTCATCATATCCAATATCCAATATTGTTGCCATCAGGTAGAATAATAAATTTTGAAGCTAATACATCAAGGTACATTAACATACTTGAAAAGGAGGTCCTTTATCATTTAGCTTAGTCAGCCATGACCCAGGGGAGCGATTGTTATTGAAATATTCTTATAAACAAAATTGATCTATCGATTCCTGTGTGAATACTGACACAAAATTTACCAGGTGTTACATATAAACCTGTAGTGCAAGTGTGTAATATGATCATAACTTGACATATCTGTAGTTTGAGGAAGTTTTAGATATGGGTTTTTATTCGCTTACTGTGATTGAAGATTGATAGCAGAATGACAAAGATATTGCTTCATTGTATGTAAAATTATGATTTGGACACTTTATTTCGAGAGAAACTTTTTATGCCATTAATTTTTAAATCTTCAATAAGCTACTATCATATCTTATGTCAAAGATAATCACTATTTTTACCGTGATTTTTTTTAAATTTTCTTATAACATGAAGCTTCCATAACACGTTGATTGTGTTACAACTTAAATATGTTAAACAAAGAGAACATACTTAATTGATGTGTTAATTGTTATCATTTCCCGCTCTCTCCTGGAAATAAATGATGCTCTACTAATGTGTACACAATTAATGTGAATGAAAACTTTTGTGAAATTTGTTGTTCACTTTTTGTAAAATCTGGAGGAAAGATTAATTTATACTTTCAAAAAATTTAAAGAATGCTTAATTTACCGGAATATGTGCAAAACATAAGGAAAAAGACGTATTAATATATGTTTTTCTTTACTTGTAGGTTGACCAACACAGAACGAATCTCGAAATAAATAAGTGGTGAAGCAATTTATTATAATGGATGCTTTTACACATTGGATTTAAACACGAAACCCGAAGATAAAAGAAAAATAGTAGTTTAATTGTGAAAAGGAATATAATATTCATACAACGATGTGGATGTCACCATGTGTAAAATGTACTATACACAAAATGCAACATTAGTTATTTAGTACCAATTTTCAAATGTTTTGTGTATATAGATACTGTAAAAGGTTTAATTTTCGCGTGGTTTAAATTTCGTGACTTGTTTTATTTTTAAAAATTTCAATTACGGTTCTTTGCATTTGTAATGAAAAAAAAATTACGCAACGTAGTTTTTCGCAAAAATGAACTTATCGCGAAATTAACGAAAATAAAATTTCCCCTTCGTAAGTATATCTAAGTCAGAATTTGTTTTATTTTGATATAATAGCTTGTGTTGCACATGCAGTATTGCTTTAGTTTTGTGTGTGAAACATTTTCCATATGTGAGACGTTGTTGTACCATTTTCTGAAAGTTTTGATTAAAGTTGCAAAAATTTTTTAAATAAATGTTGTAACAACATTTAGAAAACCATCCACCATTATATAAAATAACTTGATAATATTTTACAGAGTTGCTACGACCAAAGAGTTACATACAGTATCCTTCCCGATCAAGTGGATTACGATAATTCTCCACTTCGAGATAGTTAAATTTGTGATATTAAACATGCGAGCTTTAGCGAGCATGTTAATATCAGAAATTTAACTATAGAGAATGGAGAAATATCGTAATTCACGAGCAAACGGAAGGATATTCTTTCTCCAATGACTTTTACTGTGTTTCACATAAAGAACTAATATGGCAACATATCAAATTCTTCCGTAAATGGTGGTTTACAGTGGGAGATGACATGACCCATGTGAGATCGATGCACGTAACCTCATCTCACATCGGTAAAAGACCAACCAGACGTGTTGATTTTTGTGATAAAACAATCGTAACCATGACTTAACGTCAAAAAACACCTGACGTCACAATATAAAGAATACTCAAATGGCGACAACGTTGTTCAAACAGTAAAGGTTTCCAGACGTTTCATTTCGCTTTTTACGGAAGAAATAGGTACTTGCATCAGATCAAAATTAAAGACCGGGATATCTTTCACTCGTGTAAGAAATTCTACGTCTTTTTCTCTCGTTCCGCTACGCTCCACTCGAAAAAGGACGAAATTTCTTACACTTGTGAAAGATATCCGGATCTTTAATATGACCTTATGCAAGATCCCATTAATCTTTGGGAAATATTACCCCATAAATTGTTAAATGTTTCAAGGGATAATATTACCCCATCCAATATTCGGTGTTATATCAATCTTGGT
>MJUU01041599.1:0-18765 GCA_002080025.1 Modiolus philippinarum
GAGTATATACATTTATTTTGAAAAGTTGATGATGTCACAAAATGGGGTTATTCAAGCCAGTGGACATTATGACATGCTAAACATATATACTTTGCATTGTTTTGGTATGTTACCCATATATCATATCATATTCATTGGAACAGACAAGAGTAAGATAGGACATTGATTCATTATGTGACAACCGGTAATAACATGGTGTGATGTTGTATTTGTTGATTACTTTCTGCATTGATTATCGTATTGTGTAAATAAACAAACTACACGGTGTAATTAAAACATCTAAAGAGCATCACGTTTAATGGTTGATGGAGCTCGTGAAGAAATTGTAAATACCGATTAAATATAATTTATGAAACTATCATTTTCATTTACATGTAATATTAATGCGTACGTATGTAAAACATAAAACAAGCACTTGTAGTCATACTTAAGTCAAATCAATAACGTTATATCACGTCTGTCGATATTGTATTGCATCTGATATTAGGAAAAAGAAGGGAAACGGAGAATGTGTCAAAGAGACAAGAGTAAGATAGGACATTGTCCCAAAGGGGAGTAATAACAACTCAAAGCCACCATAAGATCTTCAATGAACAGCCAAGTGATATTCAAAGAAATTGTACATATAATGGATTTAGAGTTTACGGACTTTGAATTGTTATGTGCCACAGACTAATAGTAGTCAGTTATACAACAATTTCATTTTTTCGGGGCATTTGTATTTGGCCCCACTTGTGTCATCCACAAAAAAAATAAATAAAAATAAAATATAATAAATAAAAATAAAGAAAGCCTTTCATCTTCATCCAAATCATCTTTGTTACTGAAGGCTTACGAATGACAAAATTATGATTCACATGTACTTCTGAGTTTAAAAGAACTTGTAAGAATCTGGGGATTTCCTTTTTTTTCAAAATCGTAATCTCAATTTAATGCACAACTCCCTGGTTTTGTGTTGCCTATCATGTCTACCCAATTTTAATGCTGAGTTCTTTTCTATGAAATAAAAGGGACAACAGGAAACACCTACAATGGCTGAAAATTATAATTACATATTTCGCTACTTTGAATAATGAAAAATGATTTTACATGCAAACTTTGCGACATCTGGTTTCATAGCTCCAAACCTAAATACAAAACAAAATTACCAATTCTATACAATTCACATACATTCAAGATTATGTATAAAAAACAGAGATATCGCTAATTTTATTTCTAGCTATTCGTGTCTACATACTTTGTTGACAATGTCAGTATTGAAGAGGATTACCACTCCTTTCAAAAGTGTCTTTGTACAAAATTGGTCATTCATTAAATACTAACGGAAAAAAGAACTGTGCACTTATTTCAAATTTAAAAAGAATATCATATTAAACCAAAACCTCTGATATTCAAACCTAAAGGCATCTTCTCTACAACGAAATGACCCCTAAAAATTGTCGCTGAAATGACATTGAGTTTACTTATCACAGAAATTATTGCCGAAAATTTTAATTAACAAAATCAGAAGCCAGTATGACAAGCAGTTTAATCGATGGGGTTTGCGACTCATTGACCAACGAAAGAAGTGAACGTTCAGAGAGACAAGCGAGACGTCTATTCAAAGATTGTTGGCAACTGTAAACCCACATCCGGTAAAGCAACGGACACATTCAGTCGATGCAATTTTCCGAATTTTAATGCCATAAATCTGCATTTTATGAAAATTCAACAGAAACTTTCTGCACATTTGCACTTAGCATGTTTAGGTGGGTCAAGTTTCAAAGAAAATGCTTGAAACTTGTGTTAAGCCCTAATTGTCTTGTAAGATAAATTGTTGACCTTAATTGTTTCAAGACAAATTATGGTTGCTTTTGCTGCTCCCTTGCTACGGATGTGGGTTTGAAAACAATTTAAGTTGTGTGGTTTCACACCCGAGCAACATTCTTCAAATAATCTTGGACGCCTGAAACCTACTGCGCATGTCAGGGAGCCGGATATGGAGGTTTTTCACTTTATGTGTTTTTGACCGGAAATCCGATTTTTTATGGATCCAAAATTCGTGAAATGGTTGAAAATTTGTCCATTAGTACTGTTTCTTGTCTACATGCAACAAAAAACGTTTGCTGACGTCATTTTTCCATGTTAGGGAACCAACGCTCGAAATGCGCCAATTCGGACCCCCTTTTTTTTTCTTTTTCGACTCTCTTGTAAGTCAGGCAAGGTGTTCTATGGGGAATAAAGTATTTTCCGACTTGTAAAAGGTCAAAACAATCGGGTTACACTGAAAAAAAAAATGTCGGAAGCATTTGACCTTGACACTTAGGAAAAAAGTGCGAAAATACAGAAACACAATCAATATTGCTGTTTATGTGTTCAAGAATGACTATGCAAGAATATCGTAGCAATACTCAGTGTTATTAAAGAAATATTGTGTTTTTACCATTGCACAGTTTCTTTTTACCGTTAGTATTGCAACCCGCTACTTCTCTTGAAATACCTGTGCCATTGCATTGACATTTTTTTGTGGTTTTTTTTTTCAGTACTTCTTTTGAACAACTTTTTGATAATGGCTTTCCATATTATTTGATATTAATGCTGCTGATGAGAGGTCACTCCTTGAAACACGTGTACAGCATAACGAAATTTACTGTTTTTTATGCAACATCGGTATTTTTTTGTATTTTGAACCATTAGGCTGATGCCACTACTGGTGGACCAGAGGTCACCGAGGGTATTCACAAGCCCGATAGTCAGATGAGTACTTCTTTTGTACAACTTTTGGATTATGGCTTTCCATATTATTTGATATTATTGCTGCTGATGAGAGGTAACTCCTTGAAACACGTGTACAGCATAACGAAATCTACTGTTTTTTATGCAACATCGGTATTTTTTGTATTTCTATACCTGCTTCTCTTTTTGTCTCCTGGACTTCGGCTATCGACAATTCTATTCTGTAATTTTGTTATTTCCACCATTTATATTATGGTATTCTGACATAAATTTGAGAGAAATTATATATATTACGATAATTTTGGAGAAAAACCCAGATCATCATATCATTTTCCTAGACTAAACAAATTTCTGCATTTTGCCTTTTGATTGAACTCATTCAGCCATGTTTTCAAATGAATTTCACATATCCCCTATGACAAAATATGCAAAGCAAAAACAATTTTCTTTATTCAGCATCTATTGAAAACGGGGTATTGCTAAGCCTTTTTGTCGGAAATTCGAATCTGTATATTCAAAGTACTGTGGTATCGTCGAAGATCGTAAGGAAGTGAAAATCTAGATTCTAATGAAGTTTAAAACCGAATGAACTACAACCTTTTTTGCAAAATAAGTTTCTTTGTCAAAGGAAAGAATGGATAATAAGATAAAAAACAGTTTTTAATTGCGAAAGCGAAACAACAGCAGTAGAATACCAAATGAACAAAGGAATGGAGTTTACAAAAAACGAAGTCCAACGACATGGCCAAAACGAGTAAGAAAATAAAGATATTTCACGACACTTCCGACTACATGGCAATTTAAGGGAAAACAAACGACGACGAAGACACAAAAAAGATGTTTCATTTGTTCACCTTGAGATATGTAGACCTCAATTTTTCATTATTTTGTTGAATTGTTGTGTAATATTATTATTTTTATTAACATTATTAATAAACATAATAATAAGTAAGTGACTGTTTTATCTGTGTTCTTTGTTTTACACCATAAAACTTCATGCACTCCATATATATACGCATTTAGTATAATATGTTGAATACGTTGATTTACTATGATTTATACTACAATATTTACTATAATAAATATTTAAAACATCGTATTTCAGTAAGGAGTCTGGTAAGAGTAATTACCACTAAGTGTGCACTCCTATGGCGGACGGACAAATGAGCGAACAAACGCACAGACAACTTGACAACACCATGCTTAATACCGAACTTAATCAACAACGAAATAAAAATAAAAAATATTTCTATTCTGAACAATTCTAACGTATATTGCCAATTAAAAAGACATTCATGCCAAAGGACTGAACAGTCCAAAGACAATGGATAATTTTTTATTCAAGAAACTTAAGTTTTTTCTCGCAATCACAAGGACAGTTACAGTTGGGTGCAGATATAGCCTCTTACAAAGTTAACCTGAAGCAGTCATAAAAGCTCCTCTAAGTTAACTTAGAACAGGTATCAAGTCTGCTCTAGAACAGCTGTAAGGCTGCTCTAGAATCCTGACCGCTCTAACCAGTCATGGTCATAGCTAGAATCCTGACCGTTCTGGTCAGAGCCATGAACGCTCTGGCCTGTTCTACCCATGACCTGTTCTGGCCATGACCGTTCTACTTAAGTTTTTTTCGGGCCATGACTGCTCTCAGCTGACCTGTTCTAGCTATGACCGCTGTCATATCAGCTCTTGTCACAGCCCTGGCAAATATTCATAACGTGTCCAATATACACGTAATTTATATATTTCAAGTTTAGTTATATTATAAAAACAAAATTTAACAAAAAATAGAATTATGAAATTAATTATTCGAATATAAAATTGCATTTTGCCGGTAAGCGTTCTTATTCGAGGATAATTATTTACCTGTGTTTATCCAGGAAAAATTTTAAAAAAGTAAGAAATGTTTCCTTTTTCCACATATACCCCAAAACTGAATCGCAATAATTCTATTTATTATTGTAAATAAAAATATCGTTGATTTAATTATAGGAAAAATGTCAATCATTATCAGATTACGATTACTGAAACAAATAATTGTTGAAATATGGTAAAATAAGGGGGTTATTTCTGTTTTTTTTATTATTATTATTTAAACGTTTCGGGCTCGAGAAAAAAGAAACTATGACACAATCCAATTTCATATCCAGTTTAAATTCTAAGAGCAGACTTGGCAAAAACGGTGATGACTAGAACAGACTTTGCAAGAACGGTCATGGCCAGAGCAGACTTAGATAGAACGATCATGGCTAGAACAGACTTAGCTAGAACGGTCATGGCCAGAGAAGACTTAGGTAGAACGGTCATGGCTAGAACAGACATTATTCTAGGACCAGAGCAATCAGGATTCTAGGACTGTTCTAAGTCTGCTCCAAGTTAACTTCAAGTTAACCTTGAGCTGTTCTCGTGACTGCTCTCCAAGTGAACTTGGACGAGAGGTTATGTCTGCACCCCACTGTGCATACATGTCAAATGTGCTGTGGTTGGCTCGTCAATTTTCACCTACTTTGTCCCTTTTACGAAGGAATATCTCTGACGTGCAAAGCTCTGTCCTTAGTTAATTTTGGCTTCCTGCTTATACCCTATTGGTTATATGTTCTCTTTTAGCTTCTTTGCATGCTTCATCTTCCAAATGTTTTGACGCGATGTACATCGGGGAGACATTGATGTTGAAATGGCTATCGGCAAAAATTTAATTTAGTGTGCTTTCGGTCTTCAACCAATTTAAAAAGTTTCATTAGACTCATCGAAATGTCTTTAAACTTACAATGTTATTGTCTCTTTTTCGTTCTTTTGTTATCCCAGCCAGGATAGATTTAAACAGAAATGCATATAAATCTCATTTTATAATCCAGTTTCATCAGAGTAGTAGGTAGTACCCATTTCAAAAACCATTGAATCAGTTTGCTACCAATATGGAACGGGCGTATCATGCGCTCATGGCGCAGCTGTGTCTTTATGGTGAAGCTCGCACTTAATACGTTGAGAAACCTTTATTTCAAGCAGAGAACAATTTATAATTTCAACAGCTCTTCAGAAATATGCAAAACAATGGAACAATGAACTACTGACATACATTGATATATACTACTACAAAATATATTTATCTGTAAAAGGAAAAGTGAAAATCAAGTCGCACCAACACATTGGTAAAAGCTTTTGTGACACACATTACGCTGTGGGGTTAATTATTTTTTGGACATCTGCCAAAGTTTTTAACTGAAAGGATGTGCCTGTGCATTTTATTATGAATCATTGTCATAAATGTTTGTCAAATTCATAAAGTATTCTTAGATTTTTGTATGGTTTTCCATTGAATTCATTTACCAATTTTTTTTTCTGTGTTTATTCAATTAATATATTGATTATTTAACATTTCTTTTCATGAGTTTGTTGTTTCACACATTTAAAAGGGGTATCAAATTACGTATTACTGAGTCTTTCAGAAAATATATTTATGAAATAAGAACTATTTTTGGATATTAATGCAACTTTAAATAGGTTATTTTGAAATGAACGGGTATAGTTGGAAGACATTAAATTATGTGAGTACAATGTATATGTTTTGTTTTTTAATCATATACAAATTTACAACACTACATCTTTTTAGTGTCTCGGTATGCTCTCAAATCCGTTTTGCTACTTTTGTTCTAAATGGTTATTTGTTTTGACCCTTTTCGAGTAGGTTGTTTTGTATTATGACACGTTTATTGTTTTAATTTTTATTTATGTATATGATTTAAATTATTAATCTGGGGATTGGGTTACTCAGTTACATTAAATGAAAAAAGATAGCAGGAATGATCTGCAAAGGCTCAAAAAACAATGAAATGCCAATATGCCAGTGAACTGCACACAAAAAAGACAAAAGACAAACGTAAACACCGATAGGAACTCGGGACAGCCGGATGTGCACGTGGTACCGGCACTAGCAAAAGCCAGCGGTAAGGTTAACTCGGGTCATTAATACCAAAACCTCCCCTTTCTCTGTCCTGTTTCCCCATAGTATAATAAACATACGAATAAAGGTATCCTACTAAATCCACGAACACTGTCTTGAAATGAAAGATGGGACTAAACGTAATTTTGAAAGAAATGTCAAAGGTTGCTCGCCGCTAATCTACCGGATAGCTCAAGGAGCTTAGTCTAATGGTAAAAGACTGTCGCAAAATGGAAGAAAAATCATACTCAAAACTTTCTGAAGGGTTAAGTAAAGAAATCATCATTTATTTCAGTAGACATCAACAGTGTCTTCAGGTCATTTCCAATCAAAGCTGAAAAACTTATATTAATGAAGAATATTCGATATCCGCTTTTGTATGTAGAGTATGTAAGATACTTCCCAGTTTTTCTGAATTGTTTTTATTAGTTTCTAGTCATTTTTAAATTTCCAAAAAAATAAAGAGGATGAGAAATGCCCTGAGTAATAATCTGTATATTATTTGATATCAAATGTTCATATCTTCTATAAAAATTCTTATTGGTATTAAACAATATATATTATTACATAATGATTATAATAGTTTTATTTTATTGGATGAAACCCTGTCACATGATATTCAATTAAAAATCGAATTGACTCGCTTTTACTTTCACTTTCATTTCTCAGGTCTGCTTAAAAACGATATTGACTCGCCGTTTTAAATAGCCAATGAAAAACAGAATTACATGCGGTCACGCGACTTTCGGCCATTCAGAATTGCCGTATTATAAGTATGTTCGGGAAACCAAATATCGAAGGAAGAAAATGGCGTTGGGCTAGCAGGAGACGTTTGTTGTTCTCTATTCACATTAGAAGCATTTTGCAACAAGTAGACTTCTATTTACAAATACCCGGAAGGTGATCGAAACTAAAAAAATGCGATTCACAGTCGGGGTATGCGTTTTAGTAGTTCTGCAAATTTCTACTTGTCTTATCACAGGAATTTCAGACTGAGTTAACGCAAGGTTGGTTTCACTAAAAGGGTCTCATGATTTGTTTATTACATTGTACATATATAAATCTAATAAAAATGTCACGAACCTAAAATAATGTACTGATAGCTTCTTGATGCATGAATCTTTGTATGAAGAGATCGGAAATCACACAGAAAAGTAAATACAACTGTACAAATACCTATGACAATTTTACAAGATATGTTATCCTGAAAAAAAAATCGTTGAAAACCTTTACTATTACCAAGTAAGATGATGCATGTTATTATTATGTAATAAAACAGTTATGGTCTTTTGTATCGGTCGATATGAGTTTTAATAGACCTAAAAATCCTAATATTAACCTCCGCCTCCGGCTTCGGTCAATATTAATTTTTAGGTCTATTAAAACTCATATCGACCTCTACAAAAGACCATAATTGTATAATATATGTAACCCTGTTGAAAAAGTTTGCTGTAATAGTATGGCATACATTTTCAGATCCTCTCCTGGAAATCCAGACCGGCAAAGATTGATTACACACAAGAATAACATATTGCTGCTTTTAGAGATAAGCTGGTTCACATTGCTAGTGCTTTAGTTATGTTGCGTTCTTGTTCATTTATTAGTTTTGTCTTTGTTATACTGTCTCAATTCGTATTGGATATGAAATGCTGTAATTGTGGATTTATGATTTCATAATTCCCCCTTTCCTCATTCTTGCTTCGGTAATCGTTTGTTGATGTATAACTAATGCTACTTAATATTTAGACGCTGTTAGTCACCTAATGAAAATGTAGTCCTGTTCATGAATGGGATTATGCAAAAAAATAATAGACCCTTGCTGCAAATCTAGTTTCACTTGTAATGTAAGAAATATCCCTTATTTTCGGGAATAAAGATAACATAAGACATGAGATATGTCTACAGTTAACTGTCAGAAATTAACCATTGTATTTAAGTGTTAATGGTAAGCATTCTATACAAATAGCATTTTTATAATAAAAACAGTATGAAGAAACCGCCGAAATGTCGAAACATGGAAAGGTACTGACAAATTTGAACAAATACACTTATTTTTTTTTATCGAAAACTTGTCTAATCAAAGCTCCAATGGAGCTGAAACTCGAAAGCCGTGAAAATCTACACGTGGCAAATAACTAAATACCGAAGTTACTGCAAAACTTCGTAATCATCCAAAGAACTGCTGCATAGAAAATAACGAATTAATATGCTTTATTGGCCATAGAGAACTGATTTGATCAAGGGGAATAGAGAGTACAATTTATCAAAAGTTAATGAAAAATCACAGACAATTCCATAATCACGTGAATATGATCGAAATGGATGATTTTCGTATGAGTGTCCAGTTCAACGCATGTGCTAAATATCCAATTGAGGTAAACAAATACATTCGCCGATTTGAGAACTGATTCGACTAACACGAACAGAAGGTACAATTTATAAATTAAGTTATTCCGTAATGCATGAAAATAATCGGAATGTGTGATTTCGTATGCATGTCGATTCCATGGCTATAAATACACAAAGCATACGTAAACAAATGTTATTTTTATCTTTGACAAAGTTCTACGCGACAGTATTACTGGATTTATTCCAAATATTTTACGATAGGATATGGAGTAAATGAACATGAGACCATTACACAAATGTTAACTCCAACTGCAATAATATATAACTCCAACTGCAATAACATCCAAGACACAGAGACGTAAATACTGTGAATATTTATGGACTGTATGTTAATATCAATTCTATATAGCAACACCGTCAATATTCGACTTACAAAAAAGGATTTTGAAAGAAATTTACGCACTATATTTTGATCGGAAGCATATAGCTCTTCAAATACGTTATTAGGCCAAACAGGCCTGAAGCCTCACATGACCTTCTCGGGTGGTTTTAACAACTCTCCGCCTTCGGCTTACGAGTTACATGTAATAATAGAAAAAAATATATTATTCGGGTTTTCTTAGTTTTCTCAAATCATATCTTTGAAGACATTTAACATAAAGCTCTGTCATACTGAAGAAAAAACAAGTCATTTTTCATAATAAACCGTTTTAAACGATAGTATGTTTATCGAAGTTTAGCTCACTCAGCCCAGAAGGCCATGTGAACTATTAGCGTTCGTTATCCGTCATCTTTCGTTCGTTGTCCTTCCGTACTTAGTTTTCCTTGATATTTACTTGAATCATGTCCAGGTTATCTAGATTCAAAATTGTATTAGAGGAGTCTGAGAAGTAGACAAATGGCTGCCGTTACTAAAAGTAGCACATAGTAGTTAATCGCTTTTTGGGCAAATACCATATAAGTGGTTATTTTCGCGGGACGCAAATTTCTTGATTTCTCTCAAAATTGCTGGACTTTATTTTCGCGGCACCCAAATTTTCGCGATTGCTCATCATTTACTGTATAAAGTCTCATAAATTATATTTCGTGGTATGCAATTTTCGCGACTTCAGAAAGTTCGCGAATAAAACGAAAATTAAGTCCTCAAGAAAATAACCACTCATACGGTACTTCAAAAACGGTTACAGATATCAAGTATTTGATGGGGTAAAAGTGATTGAGATGACAAGATCTATCTACTCTGCGATTTTTGAAGAAAATCTGTAAATAAATAACATAATACCGAAGTTACTGCTAATTTTTGTTCTGCATATGCGCATTTCGACAACTCATATCTCTTCAGTGCAGATCAAACTAAAACATTTGTAAGTCCATTAACCGAACACATGATAAAGCTGATAGAGAACAAATAACCTAAATAGAAAAGCCAAAATTCAGCTAAGGACAGAGCTATGCACGAGGGAGATACTCCTTAGTTTTAAACAAAATTTTGTAACATTTAGATGTAGCAAGTTTTAATCAATCGATTTTCGGGTTCCGTTTTGTAAATCCGTTTTGGAGTTATTGTCCTTTTTTCCGAAAAGTTTTCAAAATCTGAATATTTTAAAGAAGTATGAAAAAATCTCATAAGAGTTATCGCCCGTAATTGATAAAATTTTCTTAATTTTATTCATTTGCCTTATATTTCAAAATTTAATTGCAATTTTCAACCATTGTAGATGTTTCTTGTTATTCCCTGTTTTAGGTAAGATTTAAATGTTCACCATGTTAATGCCTAGTTTTTATCTTTATGATGGAAGCTGTCTAACGTGTCCGCACTTCATCCAAGATGGCTGCTGCGGAGAACATACATGTAGTTTAACAGTGGACCCTATTGTAAAACACATTCAAAGATTTTCTCCTCTTAAAATACTTTGCGATCGACAATTTCACCGGTGTTTTCCATTGGATTTGTCTTTTTGTCTCATGGATTTCGGCTCTTGACCACTCTGTTCGGTAATTTAGTTATTACCTTCATTTGCCATCTGGAACCATACGTAGTCACAGAAGTGAGGTGCCCTTTGAAAAGTCCGTGCCTCCTACAAGATGGATGCCAGCGGGGAACACATTTGACCGCTTGACCATTTGGAAATTTACTTGGTCACAATTGTCATTAATTTGTCCCGTTTTAAAAATGTGCACGCCAAGTCTGCATCAGATCAAAGTTCGCCGCCGGTGGGGAACAAAGTATAAAATTGAACCTAATCGAAAAGCATTCAAAGATCTTCCCCTCTGATTCCACAAATCCTATTGGAATACTGTAAGGTTGCAATATTTCGCGGGGTATTAATTTTCGCGCTATTCGCGTTTTAAACGATATGCGCGAAAATTTATACCCGTGAATATTTTAATGTAAACTAGAGTATAAACAAAAATTTTGACTTTAAGTAAAAATTCGCGAATATAAAACCCCGCGAATAATTCCAACACTTAAAAACGCGAATACAAAGCCCTATAAAGTAAAAAACTTCTTAACAATGATTCTTTTCTGGTCCCTTTTAAAAATGTGTCATGTAAGTCTGTACCTCTTCCAAGATGGCCGTGAGTGGGGAACTTAGTTTAACATTGAACACTATTGGAAATACATTCAAAGATTGAAACTATTCGGCAAATTGAAACCAAACTAAGTCAGAACTTTTCTCAGAGTGCTGTTTTTGAAAATTATGTTGGCAAGTCAGTGTCATATTTAAAATTGCCACCAGCGGGGAACATAGTTTAACATTTGACAAAATTGTAAGCACTCAGATATCTTCTTCTCTGAAGCCACAGAGCGAATTAAAACCAATCTTGTTTACAAAAGTTCATGGATGGTTCCTTTTTGAAACGTTTTAGGGATGCATGTGCCATCAGAAGCCCCTGATCAAACCGCCCTTGGAGCAAACAATTTTCGAGAAGCAGGGATAACTAATTTTTAACCAATCGCTATCCGTGAAATTTAAGGCCTTAAATCGCATGTTGTATGGGGAAATTTTACGGCATTGACAATTTTTTCTTGGATAGATATAAACACAAACTTCATCAAAATTGATCCTACGTAAATCAGAATTTAACAATGAGGGGTTCATTCAATTAAACACATTATACCTTTTATATCATTTTCTATTAATTTGTAAAAATGAAAATATTATTTCCTTAAGAAACAAATATTTACCAAATTACTATACAGTTCATCCTAATCGTAGAAAATTTGAAGGTCTTCTCTCAATTTGCAATACACAACTATATAAAACCAGAGGCTCCCTGGAGCCTATATCGCTCACCTGGCTTTCAGTTGCCACAATCAAGCTAACATTGTAAATTATACAGTTGAACTTCAGTCTCTCAAACTTTGGTCGGCAAACACCACCATTAACTTGGACTCTATTTTAAGTCTGATCATGTTTTACTGTACTTCTTTGTTGGGCTTTTTTGACAAAATTGTTTTGCTAAGGACCACTTTCGACACCATGCAATTTTGAAGTCGTGACATCATTTGGTAAATGACAGTCAACAATATTTTTAACACCATATCTTTAAGTTACGACATCAATTATCTATTTGGAAACCAAATTTTATTGAAATCGGATTATGTTGAATTTTCCCGCCTTTTTGGCAGCCATTTTGAAAATGGCAGTCAACAAACAATTTTCAACACCGGTTTTGCAGTAACGACATCAATATCCACTTGGAAACCAAATTTCATTGAAATCAGACAATGTTGAATTTTCCCGCCTTTTTTGGCGACCATTTAAAAATGGCGGTCAACGAACAATTTTTAACATCAGTTTTGAAGTTGCTACATCAATACCTTTTTGGAAACCAAATTTCATTGAAATCGGACAATGTTGAATTTTCCTGCCTTTTTGGCAGCCATTATGAAAATGGCAGTCAACAAACAATTTTCAACACCGGTTTTCCAGTAGCAACATCAATATATACTTGGAAACCAAATTTCATTGAAATCAGACAATGTTGAATTTTCCCGCCTTTTTTGGCGGCCATTTTGAAAATGGCGGTCAACGAACAATTTTTAACATCAGTTTTGAAGTTGCTCCTGTCAATACCTTTTTGGAAACCAAATTTCATTGAAATCGGACAATGTTGAATTTATTAGCTTTGGCGGCCATTTTGAAAATGGTGGTCAACGAACAATTTTCAACACCGGTTTTGCAGTCGCAACATCAATATCTATTTGGAAACCAAATTTCATTGAAATCGGAAAATGTTGAATTTTCCCGCCTTTTTTGGCGGCCATTTTGAAAATTGCAGTCACCAATAATTTTCAGCATCAGTTTTGAAGTCGCCACAGCATTGCAAACATTTTATCAATTTACACTTAACTTTCATCTTCTATAGTTTTGGAAATAAAAGATGAAAATATGAAAATTTTGAAAATTCCGTAAAAAAGGGCAATAACTCCTACAAGGGTTTTTGGATTATCTTAAAAATTTCAGGGTGGGTAGATCTTGACATTCTGAACATTTTTGCAAGTTAAAATTGACTTCTATCTCTTATTGTTTTTCTGATAAAAAATTAATAAAGTTAAAATTTTGCAAATTTTACAGAAAAAGGGCAATAACTCCAAGACGGGTTTTCGGATTTTCTTCGAAATTGCAGGGCAGGTAGATCTTGCTATGCTGATCACTTTTATCCCCATGTCAGATTTTTGATATCTGCATTGTTTTTGAGTTATTTGCAAAAAACAGCAATTTACCCCTATGTTCTATTTTTAGTAACAGCAGCCATGTTGTTTGGTCTTCGGACTAATCGAACACAACTTTTAAACTGCATAAATAGACAAACGAGTTACAATTCTTGTCGAACTGCGATAAAAGGTAAAACAAAAAATATATACACATATCAAAACATAAAAGATTAAAAAACAAGCAGACAGATGT
This sequence comes from Modiolus philippinarum, assembly GCA_002080025.1. Taxonomy (NCBI): domain Eukaryota; kingdom Metazoa; phylum Mollusca; class Bivalvia; order Mytilida; family Modiolidae; genus Modiolus; species Modiolus philippinarum. Next base: position 13,918 of record MJUU01041599.1, read on the forward strand.
AGGGATTGGCCAAGATCATCGACATTAATGTCTTCAAGGGGCCGTGGAAGAGAAACAAAAATGGCTGAGAAATGAAATATTATGTCACAAAAATAAATTTGATGTTTATAGTTTAGAGTAATTGTTTATAGATAAAATAAATTTGACGTTCATTGTTAAGACAGTGGAGCCCAATAGTTGAAGAAATCCCCCAAATGGGTAGGGGGATGAAATTTAGCACTCAACACGAAACAGAAATTAATCAAAAGAAAATAACTATCGAAAAAGTATTGTAATAACAAATATAATGTAAAAATAAATAAAATTGAAGATACCAGTCCAAGGACAGTACATTAAACAGTAGTTTTTATATTTATACCTTTGGGGTTTTGGGTACCCAGAGTGAATATAATCTGTTGTTCTAACTGAACTGTCAACCTGATTAAGGACTGTCACGCTCATGTCTTCCATGGAATTTTGGCGAAACCTGAAATGGTTACCGACGGGTGTGTCTTTGTGAGCTGTTACGGATCGAAGATGCTCAGCAAAGCGATCACCCAGTCTGCGGCAAGTCTCACCAACATATATTTTGTGACACCGTCTACATACTATGGCATATATCACATTCTTGGTTATACAAGTATAATACATCAGGACCCTTAATGAATTCCGTTTCCATAGTAAAGGGACAAGTTCGACAGATATTGCGACCACAACGTCGTGTTCCCCTATATGACTTGTTGTTACTGGTCTGGTCGGTCCTGATTTTGCTGGACACTAGGTGATCTCTTAAACTTTTTCCTTTGCGATAGGCTGTTATTGGCAAAGATGGAAATATTTCAGCCATCAGTGGATCATCTTGTATAATTTTTTTGAAATTCTGTACTAATATCTTCTGTATAGCGACATTGTGAGGATGGTAAGTTAGAACTTAAGGTATTCTTTCGCTGTTTTCTTTTTTTGTCATTGCCTTTCTGCGAGTAATTGTAGTAACAGAGTCAACAGCCCTGGAAATCACTTCCATTGGATACCCTCTCCTAATGAAGAATTCAGACATCAGGGCACACTGTGATTCGAAGTCCTTGTCATCACTGCAAATACGTCTAAGCCGCATGAATTGAGATTTAGGGATAGCGTCTTTGCAACTTGAAGGATGACAGGGAGAATAATCCAAATAAGAGTGTGCATCGGTTGGTTTGTAAAAAACGGATGTCGATAGTACGTTTTCATGAATCATACATTGAATGTCAAGAAAGGAGAGTTTAGATTCATTGATGTCAAAGTGTACTTGATAGCTGGATGATAGGTCGACATAAAATGGATGAATGTCTCCAGTTCTTGTCGACTTTTGGAGGTAGCACCAAATACATCATCAATAAATCTTTTGTATAGATCCGGATGGGGTCCAGTGAACTCTGAGAACATCTTTTCTTCCAAAAAAACCGACAAAAATGCAAGCCAAGCTGGGGCCCATTTTCGTTCCCATCGCAACTCCACCAATTTGAGAATAAAAAATATCATTAAATTGAAACGTATTGAGAGTAAGGACTAATTCTGTGAGTCTGAGAATAATGTCTGTGGACGCATACGGATTGGGTTTTCTATTGAGAAAATGCTTGACCGCTAGAAGTGCGTCATTGTTAGGAATGCTGGTGTAAAGAGCGGTTATATCCATAGTAAATATCAGTCTATTGTTGCCCTGAAAACTGAAATCCTCAATCAAAGATAGTGCATGGTTCGTATCTTTAATGTACGAAGGCAGATTTTCCACTATGGGCATGAAGATTTCATGCAAAAAGCTAGATATTTTCTCAGTCGGACAAGAACAGGCGGAGACACTCTTTATTTTATTTTTTTTAAACTGCATACCCTGGTGAAGCTTCAGGCCAAGTTTGGTTACAATTGCCTCAGCAGTTTCAGAGGAGAAGATTTTTGAAATGGTTGACGGACGACGGACGGACGGCGACGGACGCAAAGTGATGGCAAAAGCTCACATGGCCTTTTAGGCCAGGTGAGCTAAAAATATCGTTGTTTATTCGACAAGCAGCTATATTTCTATAATTCTGTGTAATTGCCTGAAATTTATATACTTTATATCTGTATTTACCTAGTTTGTTGTATTTATTATGCATTTCATGTTCCGTCTGTCATGTTTTTGAATTTATATATAAGTTAATATTGACCTTTTGTTACACATATATGTATGTGTTTGAGTTTTTTCAATAAATCTTGAATAAATCTTGAATCATGAATCTTGAATTATCCACTTTTAGCCTTTAAATGTTACATAAATTATACCCGTTATTTCGGATTTGGTTAAAACAATATTTATTCTGGAAAACGATACATATAAAGTGATCATAACAGTGGTATTAGAATTATTTCGGGATTTTAAATTCCCTCTCTTTCCCTTATATATCTGTGATAAGAAAAAGGTAATCAGTGATCTTTAATGATGTTATGGATCATGAATAAATATAAATATAAATATGAATTATTAGGCCTACATTCGAAGCGGTCAACCCCAGGGGTCAATCAAATATCATGAACTGAAATACAATCAAAGCGCCATCTTTCTTTTCTGACAAACTGTTGTCTTCTTTTGTATGACGTTTTTGTCTTTTTCATTATACTATTTTGTTCTTTTGTCTTTTATTTTTACAGTTTTAACTCTTTAAATGTAACAATTTTATTTTATTTGCAGTTTGTCTTTTTAATTTTTGAATTTGTATTTTTTGCCCGTTTGGCCGCCCATACATTGGATTTGTTTATTATAGTTTAGAAAGTATGTATTTTATTAAAAAGTACACGAAATAGTAGCATGACAATGGCTTATGCACAACAGATCTGTATTTGAATAATATTTCCATTGTTGTGTCCAGACATTACATTCATCTGTACAATGTTACACACCGATAGTCCGAAGGGCCGATAGTCCGAAGGTCCGATAGTCCGAAAGTCCGATAGTCCTAGGGTCCGATTGTCCGAAGTTCCGATAGTCCGAAGGTCCGATTGTCCGAAGGCCCGATATTCCGAAGGTCCGATAGTCCGAAATTAACCCTTTGTAAACCAAGATAGAAAAAATGTAGACATTTTTTTTCTAAAAGACATTCTAAGCCACAAGTGGGGCAGATCATGCCTACCCTTCCGGAGCACCTGATGATACCTCAGTTTTTATAGGGTTCACACTGCTAGTGCTTTAGTTTTGTGGCGTTTGTGTTCATTTTTGTTAATTTGTTTTGTCTTCGCCCTACTGTCTCTATTCGTGTTTCTGTGAACTGCCGTGATGTTGGATTTATGATTTTAGAATTTCCCCTTTCCTCGTTCTTGCTTCGGTATTCGTTTGCCGATGTATCCAACATATGCTGTAAGAGGGCTACATGAAAAGCGAGAAATTCTGATGGCAACAGAAAGATAGTAGGCGAGTTTACTAAAATAGGGGACAGGGAACGCGGTTTAATGTAGTTTTGTGTTCTAACTGGGCGAGGGGCAATGAAGCATTAATGCACCCGTTACACAAGGGCGTAATTTAGTTTTTCACCTTATTTCCAGATAACATTGATTCACTGTGTACTGTTAATGTGTGATAAAAATACCCACAAAAAAAATAAATAAATAAATAAAATTACAAAAACAAAAACAAACTAAACCGGAGGCTCCCAGGACCCTGTATCGCTCACCTGGCTTCCATTTGCCACAATCAAGCTAACGTTGTAAGTTATACAGTTGAACTTCATTCTCTCCAACTTTGGTAGCTCGAACACCATCAATATCTTGAACTGTATTTAAAGTCAGGTCATGTTTTATTATATTTCTTTGTTGGGCTTTTTGACAAAAACATTCTTGCAAAAGGACCACTTTCGACACCAGTTTTGAAGTCGAGGCATCATTTTGTAAATGGCGGTCAACGACAATTTTTAACACCATATTTTTTAGTTACGACATCAAAATCTATTTTGAAACAAAATTCATTGAAATCGGGCTATGTCAAATTTTCCCGCCTTTCTGGCAGCCATTTGGAAACGGCAGTCAACGAACCATTTTTAACAACGGTGTTGAAGTAGCAAAATTGACATGAATATCTGTTTGGTAACCAAATTTTGCATTTCCAACTCTTTTGGCGGCCATGGAAAATGGAAGTCAACGAACAATTTTCAACACCGGTTTTCAAGTCGAAACATCAATATCTGTTTGAAAACCAAATAATGTTGATTTTTCCCGCCTTTTTGGTGGCTATTTTGAAAATGGCGGTCAACGAGCAATTTGAAATCGCCACAGCATGGCAAATATTTTGTCAATTTACACTTAACCTTCATCTTCTATAGTTTGGAAATAAAAGACGCAAATACGGAAAATTAAAAAAAAATCTGTGAAAAGGGGAAATAAATCCTAAAAGGGTGTCAGATTTTCTTCAAAATTCCACAGCAGGTTAATAACAGAACTCATCATGCTGATCATTTTTACTCCGTCATGTTTTTGATATCTGTAACGGATTTCGAGTTATTGGCCAAAAACTGCAATTTACCTCTATGTTTTATTTTTAGCAGTGGCGGCCATGTTGTTTAACCGGTCCACTAATCGAACACAATTTTGAGAAGCCATATCCTGGTGATGATTCAAGTCAAGTTTGCTTACATTTGGTGCAGCGGTTTTAGAGGAGAAGATTTCTGAAATTGGTGACAGACGGACGCCGGATGACGGACAAAAAGTAATGGCAAAAGCTCACATGGCCTTTTAGGGCAGGTGAACTAAAAAGAAAACATGTATTTTCAAACCTAAAATTTCGACTTCTTAAAAACTTGTATATTTGATTTTTTTTTAAAACTCAAAATGTCGATTAAGTAAAAATTTTGACATTTTCAAACTCAA
>MJUU01041608.1:10068-92251 GCA_002080025.1 Modiolus philippinarum
CGTGATGATTTTAATTTCCCCATTGTGAACTTTCCCTTTCTTAGCAGCAATATACCTACCTCTCCAGCCTATGGAGTGTACATTTCACAGTTGATTCGTTACTGTCGAGCTTGTAGTTTGTACAGTGAATTTTTGAACAGAGCAAAAACACTGTCCCAAAAGCTGCTTAGTCAGGGATTTGTTCAACCTTTGTTAATTTCATCCCTCAAGAAATTCTATGGCCGTCACCATAGCATCATTGAAAGATATGACATGTCAGTATCCCAAATGAAAGTGGACATTTTCAGCTAGATTCACGTCTTCCCGGATTTGACTACCGACTTTGACATTTTCCCGGATTGAATCACTCACAGTGTGACGGGTGCTGTTAACAGAGCAGGACATGCTTACCCTTCCGGAGCACCTGATGTCACTCTCAGTTTCACTGGAGTTCACACTGTGAGTGCCTTTGTTCTGGATGTCGTGGTTTCTGGTTCTGTGCTTTGTGTCTGTCTGGCGTCATTGTTTTTGTGTCTGGCGTCATTGTTTTCTGTGTTCTCGTTTTTGCCCTGTCTTTAGACTTCGATTCTTGTGAATTTCGCGCCTTTGTTCCTTCGGTATTCTACTGCCGTTGTTTTATGAAATATAGAAGCAATTTAAATTATACCAGTGACAGTTACGATCGTTACGTTCTCTTCTTATAGGAGGCGTTGATGACAACGGCAGTAGAATACCGATAGAACAAAGAACGAGAACACATTAATAAAAGTCCAGAGACATGGCAAAAGTAAGAAAACCAGAAGACGGAAGACCAAAGTCGCTACACAATCACAAAACGCAAACACTACAAATACAATAATTGAAACTAAAGCAGAAACAGAGTGAAATCTCAAAGAGCGACACCAGGTGCTCCGGAAGGGTAACCATGTCCTGCTCTGTATACAACACTTTGAAAGTGGAAGTCTGTACACCAAAGGTCGAGCAAATGTCACCGAAGTGACAAGTCGAAATAAAATCCAAGTACCCAAGAAGTGATATGAATTTTCGATAGACATATCGGATGACCAGATAAATTATCCAAATAGTGGTTATCGTGCAAAGAGTCAATAATTATATTTATTATTTTCTTATATTTTTAATAGGAAAAAGAAGGGAAACGGGGAATGTGTCAAAGAGAAAACGACCCAAAGGGGAGTAATAACAACTGAAAGCCACCATAAGATCTTCAATGAACGGTGAGGAAACCCCAAACCCAACGGCAGGTCGGAGTTGGCCCCTAAATAAAGAGTAATCAAGTGCAGCGAAATAAACATCATCCTAGACTCCCATAGACATAAAGTGAACTAACTAGAAAACAGACAAGACACACAAAGGCTTAATAATTTTCCTGACTTAGGACAGGCGCAAAGCCTTCTTTGTTTCGTTGAATTTAGATCACATGATCTTGTATACTTCATAGATTTGTCAATTATAATACGAGTTAACTTTACATATTGACTTCGTGCTAAATATTAGTTGGAAAACCCCATCTATAAATAAACCAATTTGACCAAATGTGTCCTCTCTTTCGATTGACTGATTGAGTTCACTGAACCAATCAGAGAAAGTGTTATGATAGACTATAGACACACATATGAGTGATCGGTATGCCGTTCTTGGTGAATCGGAATTTAAGTCTCTATTAGATAATAATGATGCCGGAAATACTTACAAGTCGACAAAGACCGCATTGAAGGTGTTCCGGGAATATCTAACTTTAAAACATGAATCTGTGTACTGTGAGACTTTTGAAAGGGAGAAGCTGAATGACATCCTGTCAACATTCTACGCTAAGGCAGGCAACAACGATGGAAGACAGTACAAGAAGTTGACGCTTATTACTCACAGACAAGGTTTACAAAGGCATATTGAAAAACATGAATGATATAAACATTATGAAGGACGATGACTTTAAAACGTCTTCCAAAATGTTAAAGTGCATGACAAAGGAATTTAAGAAAAAAGCCATGACGGTTGTTGAACATTACCTCTCAGTCAGTGATGAGGACCTTGAAACTATCCAACACTAATGTCAAACATTGAGACTGCACAGTTCCTTCAGTATAGGGTAATTTGATTATGCAACATATTAAGATTTTTTTGTTGCCGAATTATGCTCATAGCAATAAAAATTCATCGCTCTAAAGTAAAACAAGCGCCTCATACTAAAATTGTGTAACTCAAAGGTAAAATAAGCCAATATTGAAGTCTCTTAATCCATTGGACATATACAACTATGTCTGTATGGGAAATTACTTAGACATGTTCTAGTGCTGCTGATAAGGAATTCATTTCTGAAATTACCATTATAGCTCATTAAAAAATTATTGCAGTTGGAGTTGACATATGGTCTCATGTTCATCTACTCCAAATCCTTTCGTAAAATATATGTTAGCATGAACTCTATGAGGACTGAGACTGTGTGTGTCGGCAAGGTAGATGTCTTCAGCTAAACATCCACGACATTTCAACTATGTCAGTATGAGAAATGTAACGGTTGTGTTTACATGAACTCTATGAGGAGTAAGACTTTGTGCGTCCACATGGGTATATGTCTCCAGCTTAACTCCCAAGACATATACAACTGTGCCATTAAGAGGATTAGTATAGACATGTTTACGTGAATTCTATGTGGAGTGATAGTGTGTTCTTCGACAGGGCAAACATCTCCATCTAAACGCCCAAGATATTTCAACTATGGCAGTATGAGAAATAACATTGACATGTTTACATGAACTCTCTGAGGAGTGAGACTGTGTGTGTGTCGGCAGCGTATGTGTCTTCAGCTAAACCCCAAAGTCATTTCAACAATGTCAGTATTAGAAATAGCACAGATATGTTTCCGTGAACTCTATGAGGAGTGAGACTGTGTGTGTCGGTAGGGTAGGTGACTTCATCTAAACTCCCATGGAATTTCAACTATGTCGGTATGAGAAATAACATGGACATGTTTACGTGAACTCCTTTAGGAGTGAGACTGTGTGCGTATAGACAGGGTATATCTCGAGTTAACTCCCAAGACATATACAACTGTGTCAGTATGAGAAAAAACATGGAAATGTTTCCGTGAACTCTATGAGGACTGAGACTGTGCTTCGACGTGGTAGGCATCTCCAGTTAAACTCACAAGATAATCTCTTTGAAATAGCGGATACACAAGTAAATTATGCACAAAATATTATGTGAATTGCCTATCGGTGCATGTGATCTTAATGAGTATGTCATCTCTTTGCATTTTGTTCAAATAACTTCTAAATGTTTATAAACTGATAAAGTAACAAAGTAACGAAAAAACTTAATAATATTGAATTACATGTACATTTCATGTTTTTTTCTGGATTGAATGCTACATTTTGGGAGACGTGGCATAGAAAACTTGTCATCACTGACTAGAAAAGACTTTGCTGTGCAAAAATGATCAGACAATTTACTATTTGTATACAAAACCTCTTATAAACGTACAAAGAATCATTAGGATGATGATGAACGGGCTTCTGATGGTAGAATGTACGAAATTAAAGGTAAATAAATGTACACATATTTACTTGCATGTATCAAATCCTTGTTACTTGAAATATTTCTTTGGAATATATATATATATATATATATATATATATATAAACATCTATAATCAAAGCAACAACACAGAAATTCCCGACATACTGGATCCGGAAGGATCAGCTGTCCATTTCAACAGCATTGGACATAGCTGGACAGACATGCAAGTTGTCGCCATTGACCAAAATAAATCTTGGAATGAGACAAAGCGACAAGCAAAAGAACGTTTCTGGATGCAAAAGATCAAATCCAGCTTGAATATTAAGACTTGATTTCTTTAGAGATGATTTAAATTCTTTAACACACTGAAATTTGTTATATTTTTAAAAACACCATTTTAAATTACAGATATAATTCTTAACGAAACATCCATTTACTTCAAGTATTGATTTTTACCGATGTACAGTTACTGACAAAATTTTTTCCCATTTTCCCTCCGGGCATTCATCTCGTATTACATTTTTTCGTTTCACCGACATACTGTTGTTGGCAAACAGAGCAAGTGATGAGATAGATGACATTAGCTGACTTGCAGGATAAATTGGTAAATATTTTATAGGACTCGCCTGTTGCTGTGCTTTTGAATATTATAGTTGCTGAGCTATACTTGCACAGAAGGCAACGCCTGTCGCGACATGTTGTAAACTGAACTGTTTCAGTTGATGGTAATTTGGCTCTTACGAGAATGTCCTTCAGATATTTGGGACGACGACATGATACTAGAGGAGGTTCTGGAAAAAGGGCTTTCATTTTGGGTGATACATGTAGAACTGGCATATATTCACGGGTTATAGCTGACAAATGAGGTAACTGTGGATGGAAAGTAGTAACCAGTGGCGTCCACAATTTTTTCTTCTTTCTTTGCCGATAATCTAGCGATTCGCTTCAGTCAATCCAAGAGATCTTTTGAACAGTTGTTCTGACATGCTTTTCTTTGTAACCCCTGTTCACAAGATGTTGGGTAAGTTCTCTGCTCCTCTGTCTTAATGTTTCTTCTTGCGAGCAGATACGACGTATCCGGGTAAAAAGCCCATATGGGATGGCATTTACACAGTGTCTAGGATGGCAGCTACTGGGGAGCAAGTATCCATGCGAATCTGTCGCTTTAGTATGCAAATCAAAATGTCTTTGAGCATCGTTGAGCCCTTAATAATTAATTACATCTTCATCTTAGGTAAGGGGCAAACAGATCGTTAGAACAGGAAAATGATTGTACAACAACACCTTATACATTTAAGATGTTAAAGATGGTAAAAAAAACATATAAAATGTGAGAAATTTTTGCATAACTGATATGGTTTGTCAGCTCACGAAGTATTGGTGTTAATTACACTTCGATAATTAAATCAATGTACTAATTACGACAAAAAATATTTTAATTACGTCATCAAGGTTGATGGAATACTTATTAAACAATTACGATGTACGATGTACTTATGGCGACAAAAATATTTTGAATATTTCATCAAAATAGATGGATAGATAATAAATATGCAAAATGAAAATATGCAATAGAATAACAAAATAATTATAAATATACAGAACTACATGTTAATCAGTATAAATAATTAAGTTAATTAAAAATAAATAAACTGTGAAAATTTTACTTTTTTCATTGATCCCACTCGGCGATATTGTCTTAAGCTTTTTAATCCAGAAACTTTCTCTACCCTGTCTACTATTTTCGTCGAAGGCTAGAATTGTGGTCAATAACAGTAACTTTCAACTTATTAAATCCGTCCTTATGATCTGTAGAGCGGAAATGTGTACTGGGAGGAGGTCAGGTTTGCAGGTGACATCAATACGATGACCGTTCAGACGTTTGCTGAACTGCTGTTTAGTTTCCCCGACATATTGATGACCAAACATTCCACACTCTAATAAGTATACTACATTTTCAGTTTTTCAGGTGGCCTTGCAATAAATAGTGTACTCATTTCCTGTAGCTGTACTTTTGAAACTCTGTGTATTTTGCATCCTTTGCATTCGTCTTTATCATTAGCATTGGTTTTATATATAAATATAAACATACAGTGAAACCGGTAGGGATATTGTGACTTATTCTTATGGAAAATTTTGTATTTAAACTTTTGTATTGTGTTTCTATTTTGGTGAATACATCTCAATCTGCATTTCTGCACATATTTCATTATCTTATATCTACATTTCACAATGCAGTGTATCACGCAGCCTCCCTCTCCAAAAAAACACACACATAAAAAAAGAAGAGAAGCACATAATGGTGAAATAAAACGAAAACAAAAATATCATAAAAATAAGGGTATTTGCAAACCTTGTTAACAAATTTATTAGAACAAAATGGTTTGTTATTTGAAAAATTATGTGCATTTGTTTTATATATTATTTATCCTATTTTCCAGAGAATGGTCGATGTCCTATATGGTGTTTGTAGAGAATATAAAGCGACTGAATCTCAAAGGTTTCCGGCTTTTTCAACAAGATCGTGTTTCTCCAAAAGATGTTATTTATTACAAACATAACAAATTAGGACAATTCATGGTAAAAATAAGTCTGAAACCTCGTATAAAACATATTCAGGGAAGACTAGTGAACAAAAAAAGAAAAGTTGATGTCCGAAGAAATTATCGATAAAATGAAAGGGAAGTCGTCAAATACATGTACTAACCAGATTCATGATATCTATGAAATGGAGATTGATTTTAAAAATAGTGATTTGCAATTATTACCTGAATCTCAAGAACAAGTAATGCTAACGGGTCTAATGAACAACACACATGGTATTGTTAAAATTGTACTTATTAGTGACACAAAAACTTCAACATCTGTCGTTCAGTCAACAAGTGCATAATCAGTTAGCCAATTTTCAACAGTTTCCTATTCCTATTATGAAAAGATGTATGATAGTGTCAATTAACTACAACATATTGTCAAAATAACATACTAGTATTATAAAGTCATGTCAGTGTCTTCTGATAACTAAATACCGAAGTTACTGTGAATCTGAATTCTGCATATGCGCATTTCGACAACTTATCTCTCTTCAGTGCAGATAAAATCTAAACGTTTGGAAGACCATAAACTTAAAGATATGTAAATACTGATAGAGAACAAATAACCAATATGATCTAAATTTAAAGCCAAAATCAGCTAAGGACAGAGCTTTGCATGAGGGAGATACTCCTTAGTTTTTAATAAAATTTACAAGAATGATTGAGTGATTTATTGATTTTGCTGTATAAGTTATTGTTGTTGTTAACATAGAATTTGTTACAAACTTATTTGTCATTGAAGTCATTAAAAATTCTGAAATTTGGAAAAGAATTGTAGCCTATTTATTCGGTCAATGCAGGCATTTATTGACATGCATTTTTCTCATAGCTATAAATACCTGCATCGTCCGAGGTCAATATTCTTTCCTCATGTCAATCAATGTCATCGACTTCATCAATAGGCTATAATTGTATAATATTCGCAATTCCACTGATTTAGTCAGATCGCCTTTTTGAAGTTCGAGATCCAAGCTCTGGTGTAGACAGTGACGCGTGTAGACACGTATAACTAAGCAATATCAAAAACTCCAAGTTTACAAAACTATTCCTATTTCTGGAAGTGGGTCTATAACAAAAAAATAGGACACTAGTATGTGCCAAAAACTTTGACTATAGGGGCTTGTAAGGTGGCTAAGAATTTACAGACTTTACAAAATTATGTTTACGATCTTCCAAATATTTCAATTTGATCTGCACTGAAGAGAATAAATTGTCTAAATAGCTATATGCAGAAACTAAATTTACAGTAACTTTGGCATTTTATTATTTATTACCTTACTGTCAGCACAATCGACTTCGAAAATCGAGTGAGGTAAGTTTGTAACTGATAGCATTTTAAAAAAATTAAGAATGCAAAATGAATACTCTATATTAAAGATTTTTGCTTCTTTATGGTGACTGATGCCATAAAGCACAGAAATCTTTTCCAAAATATTAAAAATATTTCTGTAATATATCTGTGTTTCATAAAGTTTGAAGCATGCTAAAATTTCCTTCTGCTGTTATCATGACAACGGGCTACATTTTTTTTTAATTTTGATACTGCAATCAAACACTACGTTTACAATAACCATACTCTTCTATAGAGGTTGGAGTATATTTCATTTTCTAATTTTTTTTTTTGCAATTCTTATGGCATCGGATGCAGTTTGAAAATTCAATGACCGGATGGTATTTTGTGGAATGAAGATCCTTCTTTATGCAAAATTTGGTAAAAATATAAATCTCAAAGAATGTGGTTTGATGTGTAGAGAATGAAGAGTAAAAAGTATCACAAACCTCTATGGTATGAACGCAAACAACTAAAATAAAGTATGCAAGTGATTTATGAGTATCTTATTGAAGAAAGCTTAAATTTGGGTGATCTCTTTCTTTTTTCGTATGAGGCCAAAATTTTGAAAAGGTTACACAGAAAAACAAAACAAAAAAATTTAGCACAGACCTATAATTTCAGCTTCTGCTACATAGACGATGTACTTTCTCTTAATAATCCAAAATTCAAGGAATATTAACTCCAGTTCTATTCCAATGAGAATTAAAGTACACTTACTTCAGCTTCAGCTCTAGATATTTTGATGTACATTGACGAAGATGGACGTTTGAAATCTAAGCTTTTATGACAGAGGTGATGCTTTTAACTTGCCCTTTCTGAGCAGCAATATACCTACCTGTCACGCGTATTGAGTGTACATTTCACAGCTGATTCGGTACTGAAGAGCATGTAGTTTGAGCAGTTATTTTATTGATAAAGCAAAAACGCTGTCCAAAAAGCTGCTAAGTCAACGATTTGTTCAGTCTTTATCATTTTAATCCCTTCAAAAGTTCTACGACCGTCATCATGACATCATTGACAGATATGACGCGTCTGTGTTCTAAATGAAAACAGACATTTTTAGCTTGATTTCACGTCTTCAAGGATTTGAAATCACCGGTTTTTACTCAACCCAGGATTGAATCACAGGACAAGCTTACCCTTCCGGCAACCGTTTCCATGGCAACGGCATCAATTTTGAAATGTTTTTGACCGAAAATGTGTTCTTTTGTTTTAATCATCCTGTGAAGTTTCATCAAGATCAGACCAATATTCTCCGATAACACTCAAGGACAAGTTCAGCGGGAAAGAAGCCGGACGAATAATAAAAATAATAGTAATAATAATAATAAGAAGAAACAGGAGTAAAACAATAAGTCTCCCCAAACCCCGATTGGGAGACTTAATAATAATCAGAAGAAACGTAGAATAACAACAAGTCTGGGGTGACAAAACATAAAATCTTTACAAACGTCTTTTTGTGACTTCCTCATAATAAAAAAGCCCCGCAAAAACAATAAAATATAAATAAGAAAAGACGAAAACAAATAAGAAAAGAGTACTCAGTAACATTAATTAAGAGACTTTGTGAAAAAAAACTTAAAGTCATTTTACTGTTTTGATGCATTCGTATTCATCATGATTCGAACTTTTCCAATACGAACTTCGTCAGGTTTAAGGGCAGTATAAAGGTTCCCTATATTAAAGACTCATAAAGAAATTAGTGAAACAATTATCTTCTCGATACTTTTGCTATTTAAATGTCATTCTGTGAAGAAAAATATAATATATTTCTTAATGTTTTATTCAATGTGTATCACTTTGATCTGAATAGACCTGATCCGAGTTTTGACATTAAGATTCAGTTGTTGTATGCCCAACGCCACAAGCATGCCCGCCCAATGTAACCAAAAATTTACTTCAAAACATAATTGAATGGCGTTTTAGTCTGTATGACATGACGTTTCTTACTATAACGTGTTGGAGAGCGATCTTGTCAATCTTAATACCACATCTAGGATATTGTTTATTCTACCGCCTCATTTTTTTTTCCATGTAACAACAATTAGAGACGGAAGAACTAGAATAACACTAATAATTAAAAGATTTCCAATAAGTGCAGTAGTTGATTACGATCATTGCAGGGAATATGATTTTTTGAAAAGCAATAAATTGAAAAGCAATAAATAGATATGGAGTAAATCCACATGACGGAAATGAACAAATGACTAGGCCATGGAATAATGCCTTAGTTGTTTTTTATCATTTTGGAGTCACTATGACCCTTTAACAATGAAAATTACACCTACGTCATCGTAAGTTCAAGACCACCCAAAGAAACAGTTTGAGCAGAATTCATTTACTAGATTTTGATCAACGTTAAAACCATATATCTACTATTTTGTTCAAGGATGCAGAATCGTCACAAACACAAAACAGATGGCAAGGTGGTCTTTCAGTCGCTGTATTTCTTTGCCAGACAAAAATCGTTAGAAGCCGAAAACAGCATGAACACAAAAGAAGGAAATAATCAAATCAATTAAAAAATTACTTGGCATTATAAAAAGATGAGATGTTGGCGAAAACAGGTGCTCAAAATAACATTTTGAAAAAGCTCAAAATAAAATGCCAAAAGTTGAAAGCGAGATAAAATATCCATTTACATCATCTGAGTGTTGATTTTTATTACTTAAAGTTCAGGCCATTTATGCAATCTGCCTAACCTGTGTTGTACAAAGTGTGACAAACTGAATTTACCTGGATTGATTGTATAGGTGAACGATTGTCATTTTCACTTTATCACTTGATGTGTTAAGACGTTAAATTTCTATCATTATTTTCCAGAGGTTAAGATATAAACTGCACTGATGAGGCATAGTTGCCGAAATAGCTATATGCAGTATCCAAATTCAAATGATTGTTTATTCAAACAGGGAAGCTTGCGATGTTTTAACTTTGATTGTCAATCTTACATTAGAATACTATTTCCGCAGTGGAATGGTGTATCCGTTAATCATTTCTCACTTCTGGCGCTCTGTTTGCCCCTTACCTTAGACGATTATATAATTAATTTTTAAGGGCTCGTATAGCAAAATAATGCTTATCCAGATATTTCAGCAAGATGTCCAGGTCCGGCCCCTGAGACGATTAATATATATATATAACTTGTAATCACACAGCATTCTATCTAAGATTTGATTGAATCCAGAATGTTATATACACAATAACATTGTAATTTAAAACATTCTCTACATTCTCTCAACGCAATAAACATCGTGTATGGAAGCCATGTGATATTAATACCGACGTGGAAAGGTTACACTAGGCTATCGAAAGTTCTTCTTTTGAGGACCTGGACTTGGTCTAGGGGTATTAACTCTGGTAACATGCTAGGCGTTGTGCCGAAGATGTACAAAGAGTTGATGGTTCGAATCCAGTTATGGGTCAACAAAAAAATTCAATCTGTCTGTCAGATGATTTTGAGAATGTAAATTACAATGGCATTGTTAGATTAAAACTATAGACACGTATAATAATTATTTCATCTAATCTAGCATTCTGTTAAATATAATAACAGAATCCAACGTATCATGCATAACAACTGTTGTGTGCTAAAAATAGACCACTTTATATATATAACTTGTAATCACACAGCATTCGATCTAAAATTTGATTGAATCCAGGATGTTATATACACAATAACATTGTAATTTAAAACATCTCTACATTCTCTCAACGCAATAAACATCGTGTATGGAAGCCATGTGATATTAATACCGACAAGGAAAGGTTACACTGGGTTATCGAAAGTTCTTCTTTTGAGGAACTGAACTTGGTTTAGGGGTATCACCTCTGGTTAAGATGCCAGGCGTTGTGCCGAAGATCTACAAAGAGTTGATGGTTCGAATCCAGTCATGGGTCAACCAAAGAATTCATCTGGCTGTCAGATGATTTTGAGAATGTAAATGTAATTAAATCAGTTGGTAATGGGTCTGGAGCTGGCATGTCACTTAACTGCTAGTAGTCTCTTGTGATTTCATGTTTATGTCCATATATTTAGTTCTTTCAGTTTCATTTTTCACAATTGACTCAGTCCTGTTGCCAACTGAATTTTAATGTTGTTACGATTGTTTTTTGATTTATCACATTGGCTGTAGGGGGGAAGGTTTGGGCCCAATAAAACTAGTTTAACCCCGCTGCAGCAGGTTTCTGCCTGTCCTAAGTCAGGAAATTTATTAAGCCTTTGTGTGTTTTGTCTTTTGTCTAGTTAGTTTACTTTATGTTTATAGGAGTCTAGGATGATGATTATTTTGCAGAACTTGATTACTGTTTATTCAGGGGCCGACTCCGACCTGCCGTTGGGTGTGAGGTTTTCTCACCGTTCATTGAAGATCTTATGGTGGCTTTGAGTTGCTATTACTCCCCTTTGGGTCGTTGTCTCTTTGACACACACCCCGTTTCCCTTCTTTTTTCTACAATGGCATTGTTAGATTAAAACTATAGACACATATATATATATATATATATATATATAGAGAGAGAGAGAGAGAGAGAGAGAGAGAGAGAGAGAGAACATAATAAACAAAGTGAATGACAGAAATAAAATAACAGTTGATATTTCGAGACCTTTCCTTCTCTTCTTCAAAACACAATAAAAAAGTAAGTACAATGAAACAAAACCTATTTACAAAGACTAAACTACGAATGTTATATAAAATATCGAGAACGACATGTTGGATGCTGTTGTTTACAGATGTAACATGAGAAGCTTTTCTATCCAGAACTTTTCTTAAGCCTGCCTCTGTGTGTCTGTCCAAGATCGATTTTGGTCAATTGGTACTACTTGCATATATTTCCAGTCATGACCAGTGGAATTGAAATGTAATGCAGTGGCCTGTGATCTTTCGGAAAAAGGAAAGATCACAGGCCACTGCATTACACTGAGGAATTTGACCATTACAATTTGATTGACACGCAGCACTACACTACTACTCTACTCTATGAAATGAAAGGAAATAAATAACAAGTGAGAATACACAAGCCAAAACAGACAGGAATTCGACCATTACAATTTGAGTGACACGCAGCACTACATTGAAATTTCACTGTTGCATATAAGGCCACATTTCGATGAATTTACATCTCGTCAGTGCAACTCGAATCTAAAAATTGGAAAACCGTTGCCGAAATATTACTTCCTCTGAATTATGTACAAGACTAGAGATTGGCCGGTAAATTTCCTGTCCCTGCCCATTTGGCCCCGTGATTGATGGATCTCGCTAGAGCAGCCAGGAGGGAAAAAAATCCAAAGTTCCATATTAGATGTCTACGCTACTCTACTCTACTCTATGAGATGAAATGAAATAAATAACAAGTGAGAATACACAAGCCATAACAGAAACTGAGAAGTCTTTGTGTGTCATCCAAAAGATGTGCAGGATTAGTTGACGTTTTTTGTCAATCGACAATTCCCAAAACTCAGCTAAGAGGCGGAATAAGCTCCCAAGTATCTTCTTGATGAAGAAAATACTAGTCGTGTAAAAATGTCATATAACACGACTATATACAGCGACAAACTTGGAAATCTTATTTTATCCTCGGGATAAGCATGTAACTATGCTCATACAAGTCTTGAAAAATAAATTATATGCGTCTGAAATCAAAGACCAACCGAGTTTATTTTTAGGATATGATATTATCGAGAACATCTTTCCACTGAGGAATTTGGCCATTACAATTTGAGTGACACGCAGCACTACATTGAAATTTCACTGTTGCATATAAGGCCACATTTCGATGAATTTACAACTCGAATCTAAAAATTGGAAAACCGCTGTCAAAATATTACTTCCTCGGAAGGGTGAACAAGACTAGAGATTGGCTGGTAAATTTCCTGTCCCTGCCCATTTGGCCCCGTGATTAATGGATCTCGCTTGAGCAGCCAGGAGGGAAAAATCCAAAGTCCCATATTAGATGTCTACTCTACTCTACTCTAATCTATGAAATGAAATGAAATAAATAACAAGTGAGAATACACAAGCCAAAACAGAAACTAAGAAGTCATTGTGTGTCATCCAAAAGATGGGCAGGATGAGTTGACGTTTTTTTTGTCAATCAATAATCCCCAAAACTCAGCTAAGAGGCGGAATAAGCTCCAAAATTTAGCATGTAGCTATGCTTATACAGGTCTTGAAAAAAAATTATATGCGTCTAAAATCAAAGAGGATAAAATAAGATTTCCAAGTTTGTCGCTGTTTTAGACGTTATATATATATATATATATATATATATATATATATGTATATATATATAACCTTAAAAAAAGCAACAACACCAATACTACCGTTGTGCTAGATCCAATTGGATACATACAATGTGACCTGATTATAAACTTCAAAAAGAACATGTTACATCTGTAGACAACAGCATCCAACATGTAGCTCTCGATATTTTATATAAACATTCGTAGTTTAGTCTTTGTAAATAGGTTTTATTTGATTGTTTTTTTTCTTTTTTTATTGTGTTTTGAAGAAGACACGGACAGGTCTCGAAATATCAACTGTAATTTTGTGTGCTATTTACTTTGGTTTTTTTTAAGTTTATTTATATTCCAGATAACACGGACACAGTTTCACAAATCCTAGACAACAATATATAGTTCAATATAATTTTGTAAATACTAATAAACTTTTTGGTAAAGCATATTTAATTCCAGCCATTTTTTTAATTATTCAACTTGTCTCCTGTCCCTATTGGAACACTTCAAGGCTATCTTATTAACAAAGATTCATCTGCCTGTGAATAGTGCTAACAATCGAACGATGATTTAACGGTCGACAAAACTTCTTTTATTTAAAAACAGGGGCGAAGGAAAGGGAAAATTACAAAGATTTCAATAGAGGGATTATCGCAGATGGATGTCTATATTACGGAACAAGATAGAAATACTGCTGTACAGTTAAACTATTTAATCAACAACTACTTACGTTAACGTCACTGACGTGCGACGTCAACAATACAAGCTCTATACAACGAGGCGGTACTTCGCGTTGAATTAACAATATTCTTGGGGCAGAAAAAAGTGAAAATAATCCAAATGTAAACATGAAATACGATAGAAAATATGAATATTCCATTTAAGTCTCTCCTCTTGTAAATGATAAGATCACTGTAAAGTCTCTGATAAACTATAAACTTTGACTATGAACCTTAAATGACTAAATTAAAATTACTTAATAATTGATCACTTAATCACTGATCACACTTTTCTAAATATTTCTAAACGCATTACGATGCCAAATCACAAATGTTTTCTTTTGCCTTCATCTTAGCGGTTCTAATGATGTTTGACATCTGCAGTTGTTGGTCGTTATCGTGGATTTCAAGCGGGTCCAACTTAGAAATCGGGCTGTTTGTAATCCCGGTATTGGTACGCAAATTCACAGATCAAATCAAATCATCATTTCCGTAAACTAACTCCTAACTCCTAACTCCTCCTAGTTTTTCGGAGAATCTTAATCAATTTGGATACTGTCACCAATCTGTATATTCTTTAAATTATTTTCAATTCTCCTATGAAATTCACACAGCAACGTAAGATGGTCATTTAGCCATCTGTTCCAGAAATGTTGAAGCAAAGTACTATTTGCACTAACCCGATTGTTAAAGTTTCCATGAAATAATGTGCAATAATCGTTTTCACTGTCCTAATTTCCTGTCGAATAAGGTAATCATGTAATCCTACGACCGTACATCAAATGTGACAGAGTTAAAGGTTGACGATTTATATCTATTGATACATATGCTATTGGTCTATCATTTAAGAATGCTTCAATCTAGGTTAACACAGTTTGTAGAATTCTAGTAAAACACAGTTCCCACCATGCACTTTTTTCATACACGTTTTCGTCAATCCAACTATACGTTCCGAAAATCCTCCGTACCACGGAGTGCGTTTAGGTATAAATTTTTAAGTTATACCCTGTCGATTTAACTGTTCATGCACAAATGCTGATTTTGACAAATCTTGGACTTCCTTTTATGCTTCACAGAATGTTGTGGAATTGCCAGATACATATGTATCATTGTATGTGGTTACGATCAACGACTTGCGAATCTTCTAAATGCAAGAAAAAAAGACTTCTCAGTCAATAGACCATATCCGACCTATGGTATCAGTTGTCTGCATATCGCCGATTTTCTTTGTTCAAAATTAGTTCCTCATCAAAGATATTTAATTATACTATATCCATTTACGGTTTGCTTCTTGAAGTTCAGTCACTCAGAATCAACTTTTGCCGGTAGTTCCTGGTTGTTGATACAGTCACTAGAAATTTTTTCATCCGTTTTTTTAATTAATTTTGTGATCGCTTATCTTCGGCCGCATTGAAGTGCTTTTGATTTCTTCATGGTGGTCATGGCATCAAGAACATCGTAGGTGGATGTATATATTACGGAACTTGAACTGCTGCGCTTTAATCAACAACTACTTACGTTAACGTCACTGACGTCAACAATACAAGCTCTATACAATGAGGCGGTATTTCGCATTGAATTCACAATAGGGATATTATTATCCAAAGAGAAAATTTTGAGGTAGCTTTTCATCACTTCATTGATGTCTTTATGTAATACCAGCAAACATATAAGTTGAAAAAGTGACAATACTCAATTTGTTTGGAAAAAAATCGTAACGCTAAAGGCATGTGTTTGTGTCTTTGATTATGGCTTTGACATTTAACACAATCTGGGCACATAGAAGCTATAGTTAGTCGTCATATAAGCGGGAGGTTGTTGCATCATTAAACCTGGTTTAACCCACCATTTTATTCATAAAATGCCCGTTCCAAGTCCGGAATATAACGGCTTGCATAAAATGTTCTGTGTCGGGTTGTGTGTTCTTAATACTGGCCGTACACCTTACGGATTTTCCTCACTGGTCTCTCCCACTAATTGCTTCCGATTTTAGTTGTCACTTTTATTCATTTATCTGAGGTAAGAAAATCGAAGCAGTTTCGATACCAAACTGACAATTGAAAAAATGCAAATTTAAAAGCAGAAAGTCGTGGTTTTTACTTCTTTTTTATTAATTTATTTTATTCCTATTTATCATTAAAGCAGGATTACCTGCACTTTTTTATTTTCTTTTACGATTTTTGAACAAAATGTTTAGTTACAGTCCTTGTATCAGTAGCCGTTACTTATTGACGGATTGTTGACTGATTGATGACGGATTTTTGACCGATTGGTGACTGATTTTTCACTGATCGATGACGGATCCATGAATAACGGATGTGTACGTATTTTACGGATGCAAACGTATTTTACGGATGTAAACGTATTTTACTGATCGCATCCGTCAATTACGTGTTGTATCAATCAGTAAATCACGTATGATGGATACGTAAATATTTGGAATTTTAAGGCAAAACGAATAAACATAATATTATTCTCGTGTGTTTCCAAATTGTTAGATACATCTTTTTCGAATATAAAGAAACAGTTTGGTTGAATTACAAATGCTGTATTTTGTTGCAATTTAAATCGTTTACATGTATTTGTGAATGAGAACTGGATATCTAAACTGCATAATACAAGTCTGCGTTTTAGACTTGGTCTGTGCAAATGACGAAAACAATATTTTTTGCAAATTTTATTCATCATATTCTTTCAAAGGTGTTTTATATTTTGCACAACATAATTTTAATGAATTTTGACATATTTAAGTCTTCAAAAGTTAGATTTTAGTGTGCGGTTGAAAGCCTGTCTATAAAAATTACCAAAACAATTTAAATATTTTGAAAACTTTATTCATCATATCCTTTCGAAGGAGTTTAACTTTGTCGAAACTCAATTTTAATTAATTTTAACATATTAAAGGCTTGAAAAGTTAGATTTTTAGAGTGCAGTTTAAAATCTGTCTATGGAAATGACCAAAGCAATTTAAATTTTTTTGAAAATTTAACTTCATACAATCCTTTCGAAGGAGTTTTTTATTTTGCGAATCACAATTTTAATAAATTTTAGCTTATTTAAGGGTTGACAAGTTGGATTTTAGTGTGCGGTTTAAACCCAGTCTATAAAAATTGCCAAAACAATTTAAAATTTTTAAAATTTTATTCATTATATCCTTTCGAAGGAGTTTTTTTTTATTGTGCAACACACAATTTCAATTAATTTTAGCTTACTTAAGGGTTGAAAAGTCAGAATCTTAGTGTGCGGTTTAAACTCTGTCTATAAAAATGACCAAAACAATTGAAATATTTTTAAAATCTGATTCATCATATCCTTTCAAAGGAGTTTAATCTTTTGCGAAACACAATTTTAATGAATTTTAACATATTTAAGGCCTGAAAAAATAGATTTTTAGTCTGTGGTTTAATCTCTGTCTATAAAAATGACTAAAACAATTGAAATTTTTAGTCATCATATCCTTTCGGAGGAGTTTTATCTTTTGCGAAACACACCTTTAATGAATTTTAACATTTTCAAGGCCTGAAAAGTTAAATTTTTAGTCTGCGGTTTAAACTCAGTCTGTAGAAATGACCAAAACAATTTAAATTTTTTGAAAATTTTATTCATCATATCCTTTCGGAGGAGTTTTATATTGTTCAAAGCACAAGTTTAATGAATTTAAGCATTCTTTTAGGTTAAAAAAACATGATTGTTGGTGTGCGGTTTAAACTCAATCTTTAAAAATGACCAAAACAATTCAGTTTTTTGAAAATTTTATTTCATACAATCCTTTTGAAGGAGTTTTTTATTTTGCAAATCACAATTTTAATGAATTTTGGCATGTTTAAGGGTTGAAAAGTTAGATGCATAGTCTGCGGTTTAAACTCAGTTGATAAAAATTGACAAAACAATTTAAATTTCTTGAAAATTCTATTCAACATATCCTTTTGAAGGAGTTTTATTTTTGTGAAACACAATTTTAATGAATGTTCACATATTTAAGGCTTGAAAAGTTAGATTTTTAGAGTGCGGTTTAAACTCTGTCTATAAAAATGACCAAAACAATTGAAATATTTTGAAAATTTAATTCATCATATCCTTTTGAAGGAGTTTTATCCTTTGCGAAACCCAATTTTAATTAATTTAACATATCTTAGGCTTGAAAAATTAGATTTTTAGAGTGCGGTTTAAACTCTGTCTATAAAAATGACCAAAACAATTTAAATATTTTCGAAAATTTTATTCATCATATCCTTTTGAAGGAGTTTGATCTTTTTGGAAACACAATTTTAACAATTTTCAGCATATTTCAGTTTGAAAGTCAGATTTTAAGTCTGTGGATTGAACTCAGTCTGTAGAAATGACCAAAAGAATTTAAATTTTTTTAATATTCTATTCATCATAGCCTTTCGAAGGAGTTTTATATTTTGCGACACACAATTTTAATGAATTTAAGCATTCTTTTAGGTTAAAAGATCAGATTTTTGGTGTGTGGTTTACACTCAATCTTTAAAAATGACCAAAAAAATTCAGTTTTTTGAAAATTTTACTTCATACAATCCTTTTGAAGGAGTTTTTTATTTTGCAAATCACAATTTTAATGAATTTTAGCATGTTTAAGGGTTGAAAAGTTAGATGCATAGTCTGTGGTTTAAACTCGGTTTATAAAAATTGCCAAAACAATTTAAATTTCTTGAAAATTTTATTCATCATATCCTTTTGAAGGAGTTTTATCTTTTGTGAAACCCAATTTTAATGAATGTTCACATATTTAAGGCTTGAAAAGTTAGATTTTTAGAGTGCGGTTTAAACTCTGTCTATAAAAATGACCAAAACAATTGAAATATTTTGAAAATTTCATTCATCATATCCTTTCGGAGGAGTTTTATCTTTTTCGAAACACACCTTTAATGAATTTTAACATTTTCAAGGCCTGAAAAGTTAGATTTTTAGAGCGTGGTTTAAACTCTGTCTATGAAAATAACCAAAACAATTTAAATATTCTTGAAAATTTTATTCATCATATCCTTTTGAAGGAGTTTTATCTTTTGCGAATCACAATTTTAATAAATTTTAGCATATTTAAGGGTTGACAAGTTAGATGCTTAGTCTGCGGTTTAAACTCAGTCTATAAAAATTGCCAAAACAATTTAATTTTTTTTTTGAAAATTTTATTCATCATATCCTTTCTAAGGAGTTTTTTATTTTGAAAAACACAATTTTTATGAATTTTAGCATACATAAGGGTTGAAAAGTCAGATTTTTAGTGTGTGGTTTAAACTCTGTCTAAAAAAATGACCAAAACAATTGAAATATTTTGAAAATCTTATTTATCATTTCCTTTCAAAGGAGTTTTATCTTTTGCGAAACACACTTTTAATGAATTTTAACATATTTAAGTGTTGAAAAGTTAGATTTTTAGTCTGTGGTTTAAACTCTGTCTATAAAAATGACCAAAACAATTGAATTTTTTTTTAAATTTTATTCATCATATCATTTCAGAGGAGTTTTATCTTTTGCGAAACACACCTTTTATGAATTTTCACATTTTCAAGGCTTGAAAAGTTAGATTTTTTGTCTGCGGTTTAAACTCAGTCTGTAGAAATGACCAAACAATTTAAATTTTTTGAAAAT
This sequence comes from Modiolus philippinarum, assembly GCA_002080025.1. NCBI lineage: Eukaryota > Metazoa > Mollusca > Bivalvia > Mytilida > Modiolidae > Modiolus > Modiolus philippinarum. The sequence goes on from MJUU01041608.1 coordinate 30,076, forward strand.
TTTATTCATCATATCCTTTCGAATGAGTTTCATATTTTGCGAAACACAATTTTAATGAAATTAAGCATTCTCTTAGGTTGAAAGATCAGATTTTTGTTGTGCGGTTTACACTCAATCTTTAAAAATGACCAAAAGAATTCAGTTTTTTGGAAATTTAACTTCATACAATTCTTTTGAAGGAGTTGTTTATTTTGCGAATCACAATTTTAATGTATTTTAGCATGTTTAAGGGTTGAAAAGTTAGATGCATAGTCTGCAGTTTAAACTCAGTCTATAAAAATTGCCAAAACAATTTAAATTTCTTAAAAAATTTTTTCATCATATCCTTTCGAAGGAGTTTTTTATTTTGCGAAACACAATTTTAATGAATTTTAGCATACATAAGGGTTGAAAAGTCAGATTTTAAGTGTGCGGTTTAAACTCTGTCTATAGAAATGACCAAAAACAATTGAAATATTTTTAAAATTTTATTCATCATATCCTTTCAAAGAAGTTTTACCTTTTGCAATATACAATTTTAATGAATTTAAACATATTTAAGGCTTGAAAAGTTAGATTTTTAGTCTGTGGTTTAAACTCTGTCGATAAAAATGACCTAAACAATTTAGTTTTTTAAAAATTCTATTCATCATATTCCTGTCGAAGATTTTTTTTTTATTTCATGAATCACAATTTAAATGAATTTTAGCATATTCAGTGTTTGAAAAGAAGGATTTCCCAGTCTTTTGTGTATCATTTATTTTGTTTTTTTTTTCTTTGTCATTCCATTTTTGTCTCGCTCTTAGTTGCATTCCAGTTATTGTCTAACAATTAACTTTAAACCACTTGTATAAATTTTTTTAATATTCTTTTTTTTTAACAAATTGAATTTGTCTATTTTCGACGATTGGTCAAATCAGATGTGCTTCCAAATTTTAATGCATTCGAGCAAACTTTATTATATACTGTGCATTCCCTAACGTACAAGCAGAAACATCAAGTAAATATAATATTAACCTTAACGTACGGATTAAATATACCTAGGGTTTTATAATAATTTTTTTTATATATTTCAGTTCTAAATGAAACGAAATTATCATTTCGTAAAATGTATTAACTTGAAAGATGACGTAAGGCTATCAATCAGTCATTTACGGATAGGACCGATCAGTCATCCGTCAGTCACGTAATTTACGTATTGTATCCGCCAAATACGTGAATTACTTTTCATATCCGTCAGACTTTGACGGATTGTTGACTGATCGATCACTGATCGATGACTGATCGTTGACGGCTGACAGATCGCTTAATGATCGCTCTTTTAGTAACGGCTACTGAAGCAAGGACTGTAATATCACATACATGTATAACAAGATGTATTTTCATTCAAGTGGAAATTTGACAGACTTTAAAGAAAGTTTTAAAGAGGATACATTTGAGTGCGCATTGGCAAAAGTGTAGTTTGTTTTTTTATAAGGCTTTGTTAACTGGGAACATCAAAATAAAAAAAGACCTGTCGTGTGCTTGAAAAGAAAAACAAGTGCCTTTATATTCGAGTTTGTAGTTATTAAAAAAATATATTTTAATTACGTTTTTCGGATGATTTAAACAAGTTCATACAATTTGTGCCCAGACATATATATCATTATCTGTAGTACTGCTTTTTTGGATGAACATTCATACGATTGATGATTCATGCACAGTAAGTTTCAATGCATACGGTTTTTTACCTTACGGGATTTGTGTATTCAAAGCGAACCGTTTTTCTTAGCATTATATATTCTAACGATAAGAGCTAGATTGAAGCATGTTACTTACATTATCTTATTTGTTAAGTAATCTTTCATGAAAGTGTTAACTCTTTGTAGAAAAAATAAATATTTACTTATAGCATGGCCGCAGGTCATTAGTACCCTTAGGTCATCATTCATGTGGTCATCTAATTTTTGTTCTGATGTTGCCATCGTAAGTGAAGCAGGCATTCGCTTTTCTGGATGCTGAACAATCTGTACTGTCTCTCCACTAACGACGGGGGTGTTGTCTTTGAAGACCACGCCATCATTTAATGACACAAGATCTATCTCGTCTAGAGAGCTACCAATGTCCTGTGCTATCATTACTTTGATGTCTTTAGTTTTCAAGACCTATAAACAATAAAATCGTTATTAAAAGTTAAGATATTCAGAGAACAATTGCAAGGACTTTCACCAGCTGCACCATGGTTGCATGTTTAAGTTTGACTTTGTTGTCTATTTCGGTCAAAAATGTGATGTAAACAAAAGTGCTGAACTTTTTTGGCCTTTTACTTAAGGGTTGCTATGGACTTTGTCGAAAATGTTACTAAGGACAGGAAATCACTTCCGGTTTGCAATGTCATTTAGTTTCTCTTTACAACATTATAAAAATTTGTGGATATGATTGCTACGCACTTTCATGACAAGTAATATCATTGCTAGGAACCTTTTACCTTTGACCTTGACTTCATTTTGTCGGACATATTGCACAGAATATTTTTCTTTAAAATAATTTTTTTGTATCTTGTTCTGAGATATAAGCAAAACAACATAAAACAGGACCTCTTAAAATGGTTTTGCGGGCCATCGATCCAAAAGCGTTGGACCAAATGTTCCAAGTGTAGATCTCAATAGTATAAAAACTCCAATACATTTTGTAATCTCTCTCCTATTGTTTGAGTCATTATCAGTTCAGTATCATTATAAAGTGAAATCACTTTAAAAGGGGCTTTGACTTTGATGGCCATAGGCCTTCGATTCAGATTGAAGGTCACTTCTTACTGATCAATTTAATATGTAACTTGATTGTGCCACATATATCTGTAACGGTTAAAAAAGTACAAAAACGCTTCGGAATGTCATTGGAGAGATTTTGATAAAGTGAAACAAATGTAGTCCTCGACAGGTCAAACATTTTTCTTATGAACTTGATCAGCCACCTATTTCAGCTTCTGAGTTTATCTGCTCACACGGTCATGGTCAAAGGTCATTATTGATAATAATATGGTATTCAAATTGAAGGTCTTTTGCCACTGATTATTTTAAATATATATTTATATATCTTCTATTATCCGTATGCGTTTATAAGCTATCTGCAGAACAAACTGATTTTGAAATGCCCGTTTCAAGTCAGGACCATTGTAGTCAAGAATTTTTCCGGTGGTTTTCACCTGATTTGTCTTTTTGCCTCATACACTTTGGCTCTTGACAACTCTGTTCGGTAATTTTCATTACCACCATTTACCGAAACACGTCAAGGGTAATAACAAACAAACAATAAACGGTTAAGTGCAAAGTTTTGATCTATCTAAATGTTTCAAATAAAGATCTCAATAAGAGGAGTATTTTGCCAATATAATTTTTATCATGATTTTTTATCCTGTTCGAGATATCTTGAAAACAAAACCATTTTGAACATTTTTGACCCAAGATCATACCATGAAAGCTGCTTGGAAACCGAATTTGGAAGATACCCGATAACTTTGAGAAATTTGCATATTTAGGTGTTGAAAACGGGTAACGGGATCTTGACCCCATTTTTTCATGACAACTCATCCAAAGGATGAACGAAACATTTTCCTCAAATCAGAATTTCGATATCAGTAACAGTTTCAAAAGTGACCTGATCACAAGGTTTTTTTGGTGTTGGGCAGATAACTCCGTTACTCAATATAATTGTTTTTGCAGGCTTAGTTTTTGGGTCCCATTGTGAAACTGAACAACCGTTCTAAGTTTGGTTACGTGGAATTGGCGTAGTTATTTTCATCGGGAACACAGCAGAAAAAGAGTAACAGTAAAAACAACTGAACGGTCTTTAAGCCCTGGGCCTTAAACTAATGGTTCAATTATGTTGCGCCCAATACACCAAATGTAAACCTTAATAAGACCAAAGACAAAAGATGATAATGACCTTGACCAGTGCACTTGATGAACTTTGATCTAAGGCTCAAATGGAAGGTCTCTTTTACTAATTGATTTGATATGTAAACTGGCTGTAATTAAGGTTAAATTTTAAACAAAACTTTCTGATATGATTCAAGAGCAATAACTCTCCGAGGAGTCATCGGAGACTTCGGTAAAAGAGACAAAGCTAACCCCTGAAATGTTGAAAATTTTTTGTCAATATACTAGATAAGCCATCTCTTAAGGTTTCAGAGTTTATCTGCTAACAAGGGCAAAGGGCACGATTCCATCGATGACCCTCAGTCTGGTACTCAAATTAGAGGCCTCTTTGTACTGATCACTTTAAATATGTTTACTATGTTATCTGTAATCGTTAAAAAGTTATTCGCAAAAACGATTTATTGAAACGCGTCAAAGGCTATAACACAACAACGGTTCGTCGCAGACTCTTCGTTCAATTAAATTAAATGAAGATCTCAATGAGAGGAGTTTTTTTCCCAATATATTGTCTTCATAATTCTTTATCGTTTCCGCGATATCGCGATAACAAAAACTTAAATAGCGGCCAATTTGAAAGTGGCGGACAAAATGTTTTTGAACTGATATTTGTAATCAGGACCATGAAAGCTATTTGAAACCATATTTTGTGGACATGCGGTAAATTTGCATATTTAGGGCTCCGAAACGCGTTATCGGGGTCGCGCCTCCACAAAATTTTTGCAAGATAAATAATCCTGTGAATGAATACAACATTTTCCTTACGTAAGAATTTAAGTATCGGCTACGGTTTCTGAGTTTATCTGAGTTTATCTGCTAACAAGATGAATCGTATTCGGGTAGATAACTCAGTTACTAAAATAGGTCAATATGCTTGCGTCGGTATTGGGTCCCGAAATAATACCAAGTATCGGAGTGTAATGTCGTATATTTTCTACACCTGGTTGTTTTCAGAACAAAAAGAATTTAAAAAATAACAATAATCCGAAAAATTACATTAAGGCCTTTCGCTGTGGTGAACGACCTTTACAATAGCAATAATTATCAGACAAATTACAATAAGGTCTTTCAATGCAGTGCAAGACCCTGACTTATATTATTATATTTTGCTTATCAACAAAAACAAAACTCACTGCTATAATGCTGTGAAAACATAGTATTTTTTATTTTGATAAATACATTCAAAATTTACATTTTAAACAGCACAATATACTTCTACCTTCTACTTCTATTTGTTTTTCATAGCTAGAGATCGGAAGTATAATTTAAGCTCGAAACCAAACTCTTTGTACGTAAGACTTAAGAAAGAAATGCGAACAGAATTTCAACAATATTTATTTAATACAAAAAGCATCGTTTCAAGCAAAATTAACAAATAAAATGTGTTCTCGTACGAATTCAGACCTGGATAAAACAAAACAATTACAGTAAATCTGTAATATTAAGACCAACTTTATTTATGTTTATGTCCTTGTAGACAAATCTGTTATGTCAGTATTCAAGTAGTTATATCAGATATATTGCATTACCTTCATTTACGACAGAACACTGGACACTTACTATAATATAAATCGCTAATCAAGATTATGGCAAACTTTCACTAGCAGATCGATTTTGATCTTAAACGGCCATTTCGATCTTGACAATGTCTTAACAGGCTGAACACAATTTTATCAAAAATGCTTTCAAGGACGATCAAGACATGTTAAGACATTTAAGTTAAAACAAGACAAACAAATTGTCTTGTTTGGTGTAACAAGTCTTAACAGGTCTTGTTTCTCCTTGAAAAAATTTTCTTAAAATAACTGAATATCTTAATATGTCTTGACAAAATTGTGTTCAGCATGTTAAGACTATGTCAAGATCGAAATGGCCGTTTAAGATCAAAATCGATCTGCTAGTGTTTGACGAGTGCAAAGCATGAAACAGATCATACTTACCATTCCGAAGCACCTAATAATATCCAAGCACCTAATAATACCTTTGTTTCTGTTAAAGCTTTAGTTTTGTGGCGTCCTTGTTCATTTTTGTTTATTTGTTTTGTCTTTTTCATGTTGTCTCAATTCGTCTAGGATATCTCTTATACTGATTTTGGATTTTTGATTTTGGAATTTCCCTTTCATCCTTTTGGCTTCAGTATTCGTGTGCCGGTGTATTGTAATGAAACATTAACACTAATAACCCAGAGTCTTTATAAAAATGATTAAAAGGAGATTATAGGTCTAAAATAGCAACAACAACCAAGAGAAGATGTCTTACAATACAATTGAGCTTCTAAGTTGACATGGCGGCGTCGGATCAAAGTAAAAAAAAAATATGTGAGTATTTATAAGAATGCATTTATTGGTGTCATGTCCTGATTACAAATAAAAAGTATAATAATGGTAATAATTCATTGATTAAAATGAAATTTAAAAAAAAAACTTGTTTGAAATTTGTTTTGTTATGATAAAAATGTTGCTGTTATGGCTTCTAGTTACGATGGTAACAGTCAGCTATGTTTGCGTAATTGTCATTTAGACATCTTTAAACTTTAACCCGTTTCAATTTACACTTGTATCATGTACTTGAAGAGCTTTAATGCATTCCTGAAATTGAACAAAAATTGTCGCATGAATACAGTATGTCAAATGCGACTTTAATGAATTATTTAAGTTTTTTATCTTCTTTTTAATTAAGCCTATTTTTTTTTTTCTTTTTTTCTATGTTTTGAATTATGTTTTGAATTGAAAGTGATTCGTTTCGAATTTTGCGGAGAACATAGTTTAACATGGTCTGCTTTTCAATTGCTCAACATATTAACAGATTAACTTTGTTATCGTGTTTTAAAAAATGTTACAAATCAGTTCTAAAAGTTATTATTTTCAACAGTTTTAAATTAGCTTGGTAGCTCATTCCATTCAACAATAGCAGTAAACAAGAAAGATGAGGAGTCTATTACATTCTATCTGATTTTTTAAACAAAAAAGTTGTATCGACTTGATCAGGAGTTATTTCAGTGCCGTTCACTAAGTAATCTGAGAATTTTTCAGTTAAATGGTGAATAAAAGGATATGGAGTAAATGCACATGAGACAAAGTGTCTACAAATACATGGTAAAAAACAAGCAAAGGAACAACGCTTTTATTGTTGTTCTTCATCTTGAAGTCACCATCAGGCCTTCAACAATGAGCTTTGCTCATACCTCATAGCAAGTTCAAGACGGCCCCTACCACCGGTTTAAGGGGAATTCTTTGCTAATTGTCGAGCAACGCTACATCCATGTCTTCCTTGGTCATGGGTGCGGGATTGTCAACAAACATCAATTTAACTGGCAAAGTGCTCTTACAATCACTGTCATCCTTTGCCCGACAAACGTACTAGTGTCTCAAGCTAGTGGAGGACTACAACATATATACAAACACAGGGCACTCATCAAGTCGTATTTAAGAAAACTTGGCTTTATAAAATAGTGAGATGTGGGCACTTAAAACAGGTGGTCTGGATTTCATTTGGAAATTACAAAAATAAATGCCAAAATTTGAAAGTATGAATAGTATATCCATATGAGAAATTCTCTAACGCTCAAGTACACCATAACTGAAAAATATAGAGAGCATACATCTCTCGCACTGTGGGAGAGACAAAATCCAGTCGTAAATGGTGAATAAAAGGACATGGAGTAAATGCACATGAGACAAAGTCTCTACAAATACATGGTAAAAACCAAGCAAAGGAACAACGCTTTTATTGTTGGTCTTCATCTTGAAGTCACCATGAGGCCCTGCAAAATCTTCTTTGCATGCAATAATATTTTTACTTTTAATCAATCGTTGAAAGCCCTGGCTTAACAACACTAGATCTAGGATCTATGTTATTGATAAATCTAACAGTTTATTTTGAGCAATTTGAAGTGAAGTTTTTGTTTTCTTTTTTGTGAACAATCGGCAAACAAGGATCAGCAGGAATAGTCAAATGACAATCGATGAGCGCTATTGACAAACTTTCAGGTTTCTTTGTGAAGCAATTCGGCTATCTATGCATACATTTTAGTCTTTTATTTCCTTTTTTAATTGAAGAACTCACAGTGCTCTTTTCAGATAAATTTTTATCGATATTTAGGCAAAGAAATTTTGTTTTATGTTAAGATTTAATCATGTAGTCGTTACATATTACTTAAAAAATGTAGCTTTTTCAAGGTTATATTTCAAACCTAATGCAAGAAATTCATTGTTTTCAAAGATGCAAATAAAGTTTATTATTGAAGATTTCACGACTACCATATCCAAAATTCTCTTGTCTGTATGATGGGTGGTCTATTCGGAAATAAATATTGTGCTGTCATTGACATAAAGGTGGAGATTAGAGTCTTAATGTATAAAGTACGTGGCAAAGAAAGAGCGAAGATCCAATAATGTTTCAGTAAAGAAAGTCAAAGAGTTATATTGAGCAATTCCGATCTAGCTATATATACACAATTTGCTTTGGATCAATTGAATAGATTTCGAACCATTCTTTATTATTAATCACCATAGTTTTAATTTTTCATATAGAGAAAAATGGTCAGCAGTTCTGTAATTTCTTTAGCTGAAAAAGCGATTCAGTCTATTGCTTAATCTTTTTCCTAAATTAAAAGTATTGTTTCTGATTTATAGCTTGCTGTGAATTTGTGTTTTAACTGATATTTTAAATGTAAATAATGCATAATAATAATTTAAGCAAAACGATTCATTGTATTGAATTGATAGCTATAGTCGGATAATTGTCATCAATAAAAACATGTAGCGTACTACGAAAATAATAATCAAACACACACATATGCATATTAATCCACAATTTAAAAAAAAAGAAACACGAATGCAATAAGCTTGATTTTTTATCGGTAGAACATGTATAATTGACCCTTTTGGAGGAAATATTTATCAACAGCAGTTTGGTACACAATTTGGCACAAATTGTGATTCTCTGCTTGTAGGCTTCTTCTTATTCTCCTAGGACACAGATTTTTCAGTAACTCATAAAAGGTCATGCAAATTCTGTCAGTATCACTTAAAAATATTTTGACCATATATTTCCATGTAAAGCCCATATTTTGCTTCATTGATCCCATCAATATACCCTCCAGATTTAGAGATAAAACAAACAGAAACTATTAGATCCATATCTACATGGATATCATATGACATTAATTAGAAAACTAGGACATAAACATACTAGTTTGCATGTTCTTTGGAAGTAAGAGGCGATAAGAGGGATGTCTAAAGGGAATAATATTGTATGATACCACTTTTTGTAAGTAAGCAAGGGAATATTTAAACAACATATTAACATATATCTCAATAGAAATAACTGAATTAAGTCTTCTTCTTCTTTTGTTTGAGGGGCGGCTTACTATTGAAGTAATTGTGCCATTGCTCACATTTTCGATATCGAAGTACCCTTTTCTTGTCATAGTTTTGTCACTGCTATGGTATTAATTCGTGTTATATGGCGAGTTAGAAACATACTTGCTTAATAAAAAATACTGAGGTGATTTTTTCATATTGTTTATACGTGCGTGATATGTGACTGTGTAAATCAATTGGATTTTTGAGGTGTAATTATAAAAAATCACTAGTGTTTTAATAAGATACATGTTATATGCATTTATATATATTTGTATGCATCTTTTGTATGGCGTTCAGTAATGCATTCCCCCTTTTTGACAAGGCTCCTCGTACAAGATCCTTTTGCATCGTATTTTAATAAGTACAAGAAAATTATTGACGCAAGCGTCAAATTATAGGCCGCCTGATATTGAAATCTCAAAAGTGTTGCATTTTTCATGGGAGTTTGCAATAATTTGATTGTGAAGCAATTGTGTACAAAATGGATATGTATGTTCTTAAGTGAGAGCAGATCAAAACATAAAAGCTGACACTGTTAATGCCTGAAAATGATGGAAAAGCAGGTCCTATGTCTTGTTGCCCGTGACATTTGTTGCATATAAGGGTACCTTAAATTCGTGCTCTGATTATGAATAAATCCTCGGGAAATGTATGGGACGAATTCACGCTATAAATTAAAGACCCGTTAGGCGATTAAAAAAATCAATTTGTTTTGATTATCTACGTGTATTTATTGTACATGTGTTTACACTATGTATATATTATCACAATTATATTTTGAATCGATAATAAAGATGGAATTAAATTTAATTATTCATTGCAATATGGTGATTACATTAAAGGAGTTCATTATTTCAAGCATGCCTTTTCAACTCCGTCAAGGCATCCAATTAAAAATCGATTCTAAATTTGCTCCAAAACATTCATGTATCTATGACAACCATTTTTTTTAATGAAAATTTCAGGTTTATGATGATGAAAGACATTAAAATTGATTTTAAAAATTTTTTTGAAAGTTTGAAACATCAAAATCATTATTTTTTTTAGACTTGTAATCTTTTTACATGTACCATCAACTATATTCATTCCGCGGTAAATCATGTCATTCGTACAAATCCTATATCAAATAACGGACCGCCTCGTGGCGGCCCGTAATAATATCCACTGATAATAGAATAAATACTAATTAAGTCAATTTTTGAAATATGCAAAATGACTCGTATTTTTGTAAATTGTCATCAAATATATCTTCACATGTTATGGCTATAGAAATTATAGAATGATATCTGTCTTCCAAAATCTGCAAACAACGGCATTAAAATACCGAAGGAACAAAGAAGTTGAATTTACAAAACTCGAAGTCCAAAGACATTGACAAAAAAAAACAGCGGCAGTAGAATACCGAAGGAACAAAGGAGTAAAATTTACAAAAATCGAAGTCCAAAGACACGGCCAAAGCGAGAACACAGCAAACAATGAAGTTAGACACAGAAAACAATGACGTTAGACAAATACAAATCACAGGAATAGAAATCACAACATTCAAAACAAAGGCACTAACAGTGTGAACTCAAGTGAAACTGAGAGTGTCACCAGGTGCTCCGGAAAGGGTAAGCATGTCTTATCATGTTAAAAGCACCCGTCACACTGTAAGCGAGTCAATCTAGAAAAATGTCAAAATCTGTAGTCAAATCCCGGAAGACGTGAATCTAGCTGAAAATGTCTACTTTCAATTCAGACACTGACTTGTCATATCTGTCAATGATGTTATGGTGACGGCCATAGAATTTCTTGAGGGATGAAATTAACATAGGTTGAACAAATCCCTGACTACACAGCTTTTGGGACAGTCTTCTTACTCTGTTCAGAAAGTCACTGTACAAACTACACACTCGACAGTCACAATCAAATGTGAATTGTGCACTCCATGGACTGGAGAAGTAGTTATCTTGCTGATAAGAAAGGGAAAGTTCACAATTGGGCAATTAAAATCATCACGCTTGTCATATCTTAGATTTCAAACGTCCATTTTTCGTCAATATACAACAAATGATCTAATTACGAAGCTGAAGAAGTTGTGTCAGTTGTTTCTTTAATTTCAAGCTTAGTGGGATAGATCTAATGTAAATATTCATTAAATTTGGGATTACTAAGAGAAAGAACATCGTCTATGTAGCGGCAGTTGAAATTAAAGGACTGGGCTAAATGTTTTTGTTTTCTTTGTGTAAGTCCTTTTAGAAGCTTGGCCTCGTACTAGTGCAGGAAAAGGTCAGCTAAAAGTGGCGGGAATCCCTATTGACTGTTAGAAAAAACGACCTCCGAATTCGATCAAAAATTCTAACGTTTTAATTATGTCAGTCTAGGTGTACTTTTTATTTAAATCAGTGTGGTTCTTAACAAAATATGTCTTGCCTTTCCCTACTACTAAAAAAAAGCATATCTGCGTTCTCCATTTTTAGCGAAGAAACATTGATGTATTAAATCTGCAATTACTGTTTTTCATTTATTGTGTGGGTGGGTTATATAAAATGTACAAAAGATAAAAGTTTGAATGCTACGGCAATGGGTAAGACTGGTTGAGGATAGATATTCAAGGAGATCTTTTGAATTTTTTTTATAATGCACATTTGATTCACGCCGCCGTGGCGAAAGCTTTATCACAGTTATTTTTAGGCCATCTCTGACTGTTGTCAACAAAGTAGTGAGGAGGTTTAGTGGTGCACCTGGCCGACCCGGCAATTAATCTCTGTTTGTATGGATTCTTGTAAAGTTTTGGTATCCAGTAGATGTACGAGAGTTGATTGTTTTCATCATTGGCTTTTAAAACAAATGATGCTAAAACTGAAGTGTGATTTTTTACAATCTCATCCCTCGATATTGTAGTAGGGGTAAAAGTAGGGTTTCCAGATGAACTGTCGATGCCAATCTCCTTCACAAAGCAGTCGAGATAGTGATTCTTACACACGAACAGTATATTGTTAGATGCTTGTCTGCAGGGACAATGACGTAATTTGTATTGAGGTTGGGCAGAGTTTTAACTACATGAGGATCTTCAACGTCCTCTTTTTTTACCCACTCACTAGCACAGTCTTCAACTGCATCCATCAAAAATCTTGAAATTGTACTTTCAGTTGATGTGCTGGGGTTCACGGAATTTGGGACCTTTTGAGAAGATATCTCGTAGCTTGAGGTTGTCTGTGATACCTAGGTCATCAGTTATAACGTGTCCAGCCGGACTATAATTGAATGGGAAAGAGGAGCAAACACAATCAGATGGTTTGGCCTTATAGTCATCAATTTGGAAGTCACGCAAAATAATTTATGATAAAACAATGAAATAAAATGACTAATTCAAATGTAACACTATTTAATATTTTACTGTGGTACTGCACCTAATACTTATTTTCTGAATTACATTACAAGATTAAATGTATCTAGCTCGAGAAATCTCCAAAATTCAAGGGTAAGATTTCAATAGTTCTCTGACGAGGCTTTTAAATTTCCCTCGAGGGTGTCTGATATTTCTAAATCTCGCATTTTTACAAAGTATAATAATTTTTCTCAAATTAATTACTGCACAATTACCTGTCCAGGAGGTATTTGACATACAAGTTCCTAGGCGACGTCAATGACGTCAAAATATTGTTTGGTAATTTTCCGTCTTGTAAACCCGGTACGATTTCCTGTAACTGGCTATTTTATTTTATTTGAGAATAGCCGCTTCCCTCAGCAGTAAAACACTGTTGCTATTCTATATTATTAATTCGATGAACATATTTTTAACAGGCTAGAGAAAATTTCAGAGAATGTACGACGTAGCTAAATATCAAATGAATATAAAACTTGTCTTTCTTCAGTTCGATATTCCTTTGACATTTGCTTCTGGATTGCTCATGCAGTATTCAACGGATTTGAAAGTTAAAGAAAAAACAAAATACCGAAGTTACTGTTACTTTATTTTCTGCACATGGTCATTCCGACCATGTATGTCTCATCAGAGTATATTCAATCATAACACTTGAAATCGAAAGGTGCACAAAGGCTGATAAAAAATGTATCTTAAGGTGGTATTTTTTTCCAAATCCATATTCATTTTACCCTCGTTTCCGAATTATTTATATAACAAAGATGTATATCGAATGAATATCAAACTGATATTTTTTTCAGTTCGATATTCGAAACAAATATCAAACGAATATCCAAGTGAACAATGTCCTAGTTTGATATTCATTTGATATTCAAATCGCTTGTATACTGCATGAAAAGTCCTTGGACAATGTCAAACAAATATCAAACAATCACAAAATCCAAGTTTGATATTCTTTTGATATTTTTGTTATTCATCTATGTTGTATATCTAATGAATGGGCGGAAAACGAATGTCTACCGAATATCGATCTTAATAAATCTCAATTTGATATTCATTAGATATTCATTTCTGTTGCATAATATAATCCGGAAATGAATGTCAAACGAATATTGAACTGAGGGAAATCCCAGTTTAATATTCATTTTCTATTTAAATCCGTTATATACTGCATGAAACAATTTCAAAGTACTATCGAACCGAAAACAAATTCTAGTTTGAAATCCATTTAATACCCATCTACGTTTTATATTATAATGACTGGTCCGATAAAGATGTGTGGAACAAACATCGAACTGAAACAATTTCAATTTGATATTCATTCGATATTCATTCCTGTTACATAAATAGTCCAGAAACGAATATCAAACGACCTGACGGAAATCCCAGTTTGATATTCATTTGATATTTATCTATATTGTACTCTAAACGAATGGCGAAACTGAATTTCAAACGAATTTAAAAATGATACTATGTCAGCTTGATATTCATTCGTAATTCATCCTTGTTACTTAAACAGTCCAGTACGAATGTCGAAGGAATATTATAATAAACTTCCACTTCGATATTCATTTCATTTGTAATTCAAATCCAATGTATGCTTCATGTACAGTCAGGAAACAAATATCGAACAAATACAAATGGGGAATATCCCAGTTTGAATTCATTCTATATTTTTCTTCGTTGCATAAAAAAACCCTATAACGAATGTCAAACGAATATTGAGGTAAAGAAATTTCCTATAGGAATAAAAGTAATCTTGGAAGATTTTAATGATGTGTAAACGCAACCGACTCACTCACAAACTGAATAAAGTCCGACTTACTTAATGTAGAGTTTGTGATAGTTTGTCTCATTCACCATTCGTTTACACATCCATAAAGTCCTCCAAAATTACTTTTATTTCTGATAATTCTAATTCACAACACTTTAATTAATGTTATCATTGAATTTTATGTCACTGTATAATGCACTTTTTTCGTGACGTTAACCATTGAAATTTGGTGTAGCATAGTTTGATATTCATTTAATAATCAATTCGGTTGTACATTGCACGAATAGTAAGAAAACAAATATCAAACGAATATCGTACTAAAAAAATCCCAGTTTGATTTTCATTTGATATTCATCTACGTTGTACATTCAATGAATAGCTCGAAAACGAATGCCTAACTAAAATCAAACTAAAACTAGTTCATTTTAATAATCCTTAGATTTTCATTCTTTTTACATGAACAGTCAGGAAACGAATGTCAAAGGAATATCGTACTAATGAAATTCCCACTTCAATTTGATATTCAAGTCCATTGTATGCTGCATGAACAGTCCGGAAGCAAAAGTCATACGAATATCGATCTGAGAAAAAAAAACTAGCTTGATGTTCATTTGATATTCTTCATTGGAAAAATATATTTGGCAGAAGGAAGCAAATGAAAAGACGATCCACAACAATAATACCCCAGTTTCCAATCTGACAAAAAGAAAAAAAAAATACATTAAGCAATGTTCAAATATGAGAATCATAATGATATATTTTACAATTTCTGATTGACTCGGCCATATGAACGATCTGCAGAGTTAATAGCTTATTTTTTATTGCGGGGAAGGCAATATCCAAATCCCTTATCTTTCTAATTTGCGGGCTAATATATGACAAGTTACGTGTCCCCACAGCATTACACAAATTATTGCGCTAGCTTGTAGATTATTCGTCTAATTTTATTATTATCTCAAATTAAAAAAAGAACATTCCACGCACTATGATATGTCCTACATTAGACCGCCGCGGATATAAGGGGTACACACCCTCTTTAAACGCTGTATACAATAGTTGATAATTTTCAAATATCTTTACAATCGTACACGAAAATAAATTATTTATAATAAGGATAACCAAAGAGACTGAATAGTCAGAGGGAGTAATTGCCACGACAGGTCATCTTGCCATAAACGTTTTCAATTAGCACACGGTCTTCATTGGTTGAAGATATAATATGTTCAGATACATATCTTTTCCCTACACAGCTTTGACTCGACGTCTTTGTTTGTTGATAAGATTTGAACAACTGAACAAAAAAATCAAACTTTAAATATTATTATTTGTATATAAGTATGTTTGGTTTTATATTATTGGACATAAGTTATAATCTCCTGTATATATTCGGTTATTTTTCTCCAGAATCATACAAAAGCGTTTCTAGAAGTTCGTGACTCCCATCATTGTATATAGTTTTTGTGGCGACTTTCATCATTGTATATTTTATTAATTATTTGACTTTTTCGGGGTTTTTTTGTACAATTTTTCTACATAAAATGGCCAGAAGCGTTTTTACTACAGTTGATTCCAGTTTGAAGCAGCTTCCGAAGTGATTGCCAACCAAGTCTGTTCTGTATGTTCCAGGAGCCAGGATTTACAATGACCAGAAAGGATTCCAGAATGGGTTATCGCAGCATCTGAAGGAGCATCATGATGTTGTACTGTTGCACCTTGGTTCCAATGATGTGTGTGAAAATGTCTCTGATCATGTTATTCAGTATGTATCTTGTTATTCTCAGATCCGGCGTGACGTATCAGCTTGTTAGATACAGCATCCGGTCACTCATGTCGGTGAAGCTTTATCTTAGATACCATACTAATAAAGTGTTTTATAACCCTCAATTAATTGATATATTAAACAAACAAGTGTGAAGTTTAAATTAATAAATACCTAACAAATACCTTGATGATTATTGAAGTGTTGCATAAAAGGTTTTTTATAAAAACTATATGGATAAAAGATACTTTACAAACTTTGTCCCTCATGCCCTTTACAGATTACTTGCAATTCGCGACATCTAGGCCTCAAAATTAATGTACGCTTCTTTACTGTAACATTCAATTCGGTAAAAAATATTCCTAAAATTTTCTCTAAAATTTTTCTGTAACTCGAAGTTTTTTTTTTAAATACAACAAATCGCAATGTTTACCATGTATAATTGTCACAAGCCTGAAACTGCTAAGCTAAAAGAGACTATAAAAATATGTCAGTTACAAATAGCGAAATCCAAAGTAGATAATATAACTTAATAATGTTAATATCTTTTTAACTTCAAACTAACATCCTGGTAATAACTGATAAGATGAATACAGGGGTCTGTTAGGCTTTGTCCATCCTTGTTTCCTTGGTATCCTATGATATTAAAGTTAAATTTGTAAAGTGTTTTTGACCCTTTGTCACACTGTAGACGTTTCATTCAATATTTAAAAAACACAAAAAGTCCAAATATTACAACTATTATATCCCATATTCCCAGTCTCGAAAAGTGATACTTTTCAAATTTAATTCAACTTAAATCCAAAATTTTATAAATATACATGTCCCTGATGTAGATCAATGGTTCCTGCACGCATATGGATTGATTAATTTCTCTTTTTAGATTTTTTTTTAAATTTTAAATGCATTTTCAAGTTCTTCCTATCCGGCCATGAAAAAATTTAGTTTCCTTACACAGATAATTACATAGAAAAATATAAAGAGAAACTAGATTATATATTTTTCCATCCATGCACAAAATTATATCATAAGTCATCCTGTCTATTTTCTTACAGTTTGGTGTCATTTATGATAATATTTAAAACAATAAAATAGAAACCAGATGTGACAGAATCTAGATGACAGTTTGTTTTTGCACGGGTCAAAACAGCGGGATATACATTTTTGCATTGATATGTGAATTGATATAGGTATACCTAACTGTAACCGTAAACTGCATTGACCACTTTTATTGACAAAGTAAACATTTAAATTGTTATAAGGAAAATTGCACACGTTTTCATGACACCTTAGAATGATTAACAAGAAAACAATATGAAAATATTGCTAGTAGTGAAAAAGAAGGGTACTGAGATTTACGCTTGTATGTTGGAATTTTTTAATGGTAATTACTATAAATGTTAATTTTAATTCTACTTTTCATGTCTCGTAAATAAAATATGAATTACAACGTTCAAACTGTATTTTGTTTAAGATTCCTTTTTCAGCGAAGACATTAAGTTTGTTCTCACTTTTTACCCCGACCATCCCCCCGTTCGTTTGTGTTTTATTTATTTATTTATTCATTTATTTATACTTTTAAAGTTCATGTTCTACCAGATACTGTGGATTGGTTCGTATACATGTAGGATATCCAACTGTCTAAATGAAAAATTTACATAAAGTTTACTAAAGTGTATTTAATAGCAATATTAACATCTACTGATATTATAAATTACTGAATGATTCATCCAATTACAACAACAAGATCTGTCGTATCTAAGAAAGGGAAATAGATCATTTGACTTAATGGTCTTCCAAACGTTTAGATTTTATCTGCACTGAAGAGACATAAGTTGTCGAAATGCGCATATGCAGAATCAAAATTCACAGTAACTTCGGTATTTTGTAATTTGTTAATATCCGTATGTTCGGATAACAGATTTAAGAAAAAAAAGATAAAGTTGTTTATCATATATAGTTTCGGGATTTGTGATTCATGATTTTGAAATACGATTTAAGTTTCATAATTTCGTATTCTTTCACATATTTAAAAGTAACTGGTCTGTTTGTCCACTAAACATGTTCGTCCAGGGTCGATTGGCCAACCAAGTTTGCATATTTAACTTTGCAATAAGTAATTAATGATGCTAGAATTATAGAAATTCCTATTCTTAAAAACTCCCAATCTCCGCATCCGAAATAAAAGGTCTTCCTTCGTATTGTCGATATTCTAAAAAAATCGAGAATATATAAGTCCAACTTAACATGATAAATGGTTCTAAAGTGCATGACGTATTTTCTGTATTTTGTATATTATTATTACATTAATTCAATTTTTTATTGTGTGTGTATGCTTTGCTTTCATCATCTTCAAGTGCATCTGTTTATCTTTTATGGAGAGGACAAATATACAAATGTAGGCAATGGTAAGTTGAGGTAAAAAAAATCTAATACCAGTGAAAGTGCGAGACAAGAGAATCTCAGACACCCAAGGGTGAGATTTCTAGTCTCGGACGAGTCTGAGATTATTGAAATCTTACCCGAAGGTGTCTGAGATTCTCCTTTATTGGTAATTTGTATGGATTTACTTTGATCTACAGAGATTGATTTTCTCAGTATCACCGAACAGGACACTATCAAGAAAATGATGTTAAGCGCAATAACTCTTTAAGGCAAAATCCAATCATGGTCAAAATTGAACTTCTGTACTTTATAAATAAAAACGTTGTCCTAAAACTTTCCCTTGAACCAAACTGAAACCATACAATTTAAAGATTTTGCCTAAATCAAGGCCAATAACTCTGGACCTTTTAAGGCGGGGGTATGAAATCATGAATAATGGTAAAATCTTGCATTGAAAATTACATTTCTTTTCTTCTACGACTTCTTATATTAAAACAACAAGATATTCAAACCGAGTTAACGATAACATTTTCTAGTTGAAAACCGCGTTGGGCGATAATTTCAACCGTGTTAAAGGTCACATTTGATCGTTGCAATCGACATGAAAAAAGTATATATTTTCTCTCCATTTAAACATACTTGTGCCCCGATATTTTCTCTTTAGTTTCTATAATGAATGCAACAGAAATGGTGAGGTTATTGTGTCCAATTTCGACCGTATAGTTTCATAAAGCTGCGATAATTGATGAAAACATTAATGTATTTTGGAGACTATCGTCTTAAAGAGTTGATTTGTTCCGTGTTGTAGAATAAATTTCAGTGTTATTTGTACTCTGCATTGCTTATTATTATGTCAGTGCTTATATATCTTATTTACCTTCTAACATATGGCACAGTTTATTACGTAGCCCACATTTTATTTTCATTTTGTTTAAAACCGGGTCAATGATGATCAATAAGTCTGCGATCGCCGGTTAACCCGGGTGATCATTCTGATTCCTTAATTATGTCAATGTTTTGATCACCTCTTCAAAAAATTGATATCCCATATCATGTCTGGAAATATCTACATGTATTACTCATATAAACACTGAGTAAATATAAATTACATTTTACTAGGACTTGTATTCCTTCTGCCCCTGCCCCTTTGCTGAGGGCAAACACTATTCCTTGCTGAACAAAACATTGATGGTGACTGAAGACTTTACATATATACTGGCCTCTCACTGATACTGCCGATGTCTGCTGAAATACATGAAGACTCTTTACCAAACCCTTCGGGAAGTTTTGAGTTTGATTTTTCTTCCGTAGTGCGACAGTGTTTTACCAGCAGACTAGATTCCTTGAGCTAGCCGGCAGTTTAGCGGCGAGCACTTTTTGACCCTTCTTTCAAAATTACGTTTTGTCTTATGCTTTTTCTGTTCCAAGATAGTGGTCATTGAGTTAGTAGTCTACCTGTATTGGGTTTTATTCGCGTGTTTATGATACTATAGGGAAACGGGATAGAGAAAAGGGAGGTTTCGGTACCCATAAACCGGTTTAACCCTACCACTGGCTTTTGCTGGTGCCAGTACCAAGTCCGGCTATCCCGAGTTCCTATCGTTATTTATGTTTGTCTCTTATTTTCATTATTGTTTTTCTGGTGCAGTTTGCTTGTAAATTGTGGCATGTGATTGTAGTTCCTGGCCATTGTAGGTGTTTGCTGTTTTCCTGTTTTTGTGATTTGTCATGAAGATGCTAAAAACAAAAAAAAGAAGACATACGAGCTTTTATGGAATCGTTCGGCGTTTTCTCACTTGTAAAAAACACCGTGTCAATTTTCCAAGATAGTAGGTACAAAACCATTTGTATGCTTGGCATCAAAACAATAACATTATTAATATAAATTACAGCTTAAATTACTATTCAATTCAAACAAGTTGCTGATTAAATTGCTGTAAGCGGATTTGGAACCAACTGTTAACACCCCCTTTTTGCAGAGCAACAACGGAATTACGACCTTCATAATTAGAATTTAAAAAACCTTTCCGACAGAAATTCCACATAATTTACTACTAAAATTACTTATTTGACAAGACAAGTCTAGATACTAGTTAGTGGATAATTTACCCCTCATGGAAACAATCGCTAAAGCCATTTTCTTTCTATTTTCTTCCCATGTTCCTATGTACTGGGCCAATGACAGTTCTCATTGGCCCATCAAAACCACGTGTTTGTTAACTACATATTTGGCAAAGTGTAGGCCATGGCCATTCCTTCTAGTGATTGTAAGTAAATTTTCCACTTTAAGATGTCAGTCACTTGAATATTGACAAAAAGCGTACATTCATTTGGTCTACGTACGAGTCTGTACTAACCCAAAATGTCTAAAAACTACCCTCTACCAAACAACGTAAAATACATTTGTAATATTATTTATTATATACTTTGTAAACCAAATTGCATTTTTTGTCTAATATGACCGGAACTAATTAGTCGATATATGACATCCCGGGAAAATAAATTGTTATTTTTTACTTGGATGTGAAAACATGTACTGATTACTCTGGTCATATTCTTTAAAAAATATTCTAATGATGAGCATTTCTATATTGGTCTAGTTATGACTCTTTTACTGTAAAAATACAAAGTAAATGTATGAATTCGGTGTGTGATTAGAATAGAAAGGAATAGTCCTGTATTCTGATATGTTCTATCAGTTAGTGTTTAGTTATTATAATACTGGGTACCCAAAGGTCCTTGAATAAAAAATTGCAAACTTTGCAAACGAAAGCTGCCTTTTTGAAAAGTACTGAACCAAGATTAAACCAAGTTTTGATGAAAGGATAGGACTGGTATATAAAATAAGGATAACCAAATTCGACCGATTATAGACCACTATCAATTTAGTAACGTTTTGTTTGCAAATTCATAAAGGGATCTTCTACAACTAGAATTTATTGAGCCCTCGATTTTGTAGCATTTCGATCGCCCATTTATGTATTTATTCTATTTCGTTTCATTTTATTTTTTTCACCAACAATGAAATTAATAACTAAAGTTTACAAAAGACAACGTATTATAGCTTCTCCGATACCTTAGTAACTCTTGTAAATTATTTAACAGTAACAAATATTAATCCCTGGTCGGCATCCAGAATCAATCTTGTGTCAGTGACTTGGTTGTGTATTCAAACTTTTGATAATTGGTCACGTGTCACGCAGCAGCTACACAACGTGTACAAAGGACGGTATACCCAATTAAATAACAATTCAATAAATTTCTTGTATTTACCTTTACCATTATTAATGTTTTGAATTAGTGCATCTACCATATTTCAGTAAAAATGTTCTAGACAACGTATGCAAAAAGGGGACTTTATATCGTGCACATTACAGCTGTTTTTACTTACTATGAGATTTGCCGCTTTTTACAGCCAAATTTACAGTTTTCTTATGAATCAACAGAGCAAGCTGGAGAAAATAAGCACGTCGAAGAAACTGGTATTCTGTATTTCAATCAAAAAATGATCTTTAAAGTGTTCAACAACCTGAATTAAGAGTGAAGGATGTTGATATAAGAGGCGAATAATTTGTGCATATATTCCTCAAATTCCGTTTATTGTAAATATTATATTAACACAAAAGTCATGTACTTTGAAATTATGTACTTGCTAGCAACATATGTATCATACACCAAATAGATCGTTTTAAGCTAGAACATATTTTGCTTCACTAAATACATATGACTCGTAATTTTTAGTATCATTTACGATCACTTTGCCAAAATCTGACAATTTTTAGATGAACTTTACCTCGTGCATACTATCATAGTGAGTTTGAAGGAAACACTGCAGACATGTCAACTCTTACACTATAAAAAATATTACTTACTTTTACTTAAAATAAAAAAAAATGTTTTACTTATTTTAAGTAGAATAATAAGTAAAAATGCAAGTAATTGTTTGTAATTGCAAGTAAGTAATCTATAAGTAAGTAAAATAACTAGCAGCTTCAGTAATTTCTACTGGTGATTCTTTTATCAAATTAAGTAATATTAATGTTAATTCTTTCAATTGTACCAAATTAAGTAATTTCTACTGGTAATTCTTTATTAAGTTAAGTATTATTGGAAATTCTTTTACCAAGTTATGTAATTTCTAATATATCCTATTATCAAATTAAGTAATTTTTACTGGTAATTCTTTTACCAAGTTATTTGTTTTACCTAAAAATTAGCATTTAGCGCTAAATCAAATACTAGTATTTTGTAATCATAAGTAGCATTTTTACTTGATTTAAGTAAAAGAATTAATTAGTTAAGCAATAAACACAAAAAAAAATTACTCGGTAGTGATTTTGTTTAATATTTTATAATTCTTTGAGATGATGCAAGTAAATCATTCACTAAGATTGATAAATTATATGTACTATTTATCAAAACAATTACTAAAATCAAGTAATTTATTTAAATGTGACTTAAAATTGTTCAGAATTTGTTGGAAAATTACTTAAAAAAGAAAAAAAACATTACGTGAATAATATAACTGCATGTATTATCTCCAAAATGTTTTACTTGGAATGTATGAAAATTTTTGCTCAAATAAATGAATAACAGGTAACTTTAATTTACAGTATTACTTGAAATTTATACATTCTGTGCAAAATTTCTTAAAATGCACATCCTCGGTACTTCAATAACAGATTACAAGCAATTAAATAACCTAAACAGTTTTTGAAAATGATATATAAATTAGTAGCGAAACAACCCGGGGCGAACGAGAATAAGTGGAATGCATCAAGAGTAAAAGGGGTAAGGAGCGAAACAACCGATTCGCTAAATGACTCAGATTCGAGAAGAAAAAATGCTGACAATATACATCTTGTACATAGATCACATACTATTCAAGCCATGCAAGAAGAGTGAACAAACTTTGAATTATGCATTGTTGATAACAATATCATTTCAAATCAGAAATGGCAATTAATTTTTCTTCACGATTTGAAATTGTGTAGGGGGTCACTGGTAAATTATGAAAACATATCTTGTTTTAATTTAGATCTAATGCGTGTATTGTGTCTTAACATCAGAACAGAGTCTAAAATCTCAAAAACTGTCCAAGAGTCAGGTGACTTGGGTCTACTTCAATTTGGAAAGAACATGAGACTCCGACCATGCTGTCTTGAGTTATTTTTCAAATGGTTGAACAGTGAGATGAACGTAAATTGTGTTGTGTAACAATTAACTGACAATTAATTGTAAATCATTGAATCATTGAATCATCTTTATATCGCAATTATTTTTACATTCAATTGCCAAATTAAAACATAATAGGGCTACAATACAGTCATCCTCCATTGTTATACTTTTGATGCCATTTCTTATCTTAAACCAGTGTCAATGAGAATTCTTCATAGTTGAGGAAAAGATTAAAAAAGAGTTGGTAAGAGGTCGAATTAAAGGACCATTTCAAAATCCCCCTTCTAAAAATTTGTATGTTCCCCTCTTGGTGTAATACCTATTTACCTGGTCAATTCCTATTAATCCATGATCTGTCCTACCCAAAAGAATCATCAGTCAACTCCCATATCCCCCAAGAATTTAGGGCAGTTCAGTATCAAGTATTAATAATGTTATTGGGCTGGTGCAGACATTCAAGATACTTTTCGTTTTTATCTGTTACCGTTTCTGCCATGTCTTTGGACTTCGAGTTTTGTAGTCATCGCTTCCCTTGTTCCTTCGGTATTCTACTGCCGTTGTTTCATCTCATACCTGTCTGTGAATCAGAACAACATTTCTTTGGATTTTAGTTTTGTGGTCTAGTTTATCATTACGATCTTGCCATGAGTGATATTGAATTAGAAACTTCGGATTAAAGGGGTATCTAATTAGTTGGACGATTTTTTTCTTTGTTGGCAAGGCGGGTACCAAAGAATGTATGAATGCCTTACAAACTTTCTTATGTTTGGCTGAGAGATTAGGGGTACCGAAAAAACATTAAAAAAAAAACACAATACCCAACAACTTGTATAACACTATATGGGATCGAAATAGATTCTGTCGAAATGGTGGCTCGCTTACCAATGGTAAAAAATAAAAAAAATAGCATCACTTTTGAACAAGTACTAAGGTAAAAGGAAAATATCATTATAAAACTTGCATTCTCTTTTATGTTTTAGACATTTGATATGGAACTTTGCATTTTTTTCCAGGGACCATACCCATTTTATGGTTTTGGCTGGAGCAGGAAATTAACTACCATATACAGTATTGTAAATACTTTCGAAAGGGAGCATATTTCGGCTTTGGTTTTCTAATGGTTATATTCAAGTTGAACTGACGAGATCTAAAACACCGAAATGGGCTAATCTGCAACATTGAAATTGAATGCAGTTTTGCGTGTCACTCAAAATGTAATGGTCAAACTGCTCATTTGAAAGATGATCTCGATTATATTATATCCTTAAACTCTTACTCAGTTAGTCCTTGACTTTAGACGTTTATCAATTATTTTTGTAGACCATCATAACCATTACACGGTTATCCTGAGAAAATATATAAGATTTCCAAGTTTATGCTGTTTTTAGACGTTATATATGAAGTTTTTACACGATTAGTATTTTCTTTATTAAGAAGATCCTTGGAGCTTATTCCGTATCTAAGCTGAGTTTTTTGGAATTATCAATTCACAAAAAAACGTCAACTCATCCAACTTTTCTTTTCGATAACACAAAAACACTTCTTAGTTTCTGAAATTGTTTATGAATTATCACGACTTATTTCATTTCATTTCATAGAGTAGAGTAGAGTAGAGTAGGCATTTAATTTGGAACTTTTTTTCCAGGGACCTTTCCCATTTTATGGTTTCGCCCGGAGCAGGAAGTTAACTACCATTTACAGTATTGTACATACTTTCGAAAGGGAGAATATTTCGGCAGCGGTTTTGCTATGTTTAGATTCATGTTGCACTGACGAGATGTAAAACACCGAAATGGGCCTATCTACAACATTCAATTTGAAATGCAGTTTTTCGTGTCTCTCAAAATGTAATAGTCACATTCCTCAGTGGAAAGATGATCTCGATAATTTTATAACCTTAAACTCTAACTCAGTTGGTCCTTGACTTTAGACGCTTATAAATTATTTTTCAAGACCTGCATAACCATTACACGATAATCCTGAGGAAAACATAAGATTTCCAAGTTTGTTGCTTTTTTAAAACTTCATATATGAATTGTTTACACGAGTAGTATTTTCTTTATCAAGAAGATCGTTGGAGCTTATTCCGTTTCTCAGCTGAGTTTTTGGAATTATCGATTGCCAAAAAACGTCAACTCATCCAACTTTTCTTCTGGATGACACACAAATACTCTTAGTTATTGAAATGGTTTATGTATTTTCACGGCTTATTTATTTGATTTAATTTTATAGAGTAGAGTAGAGAAGAAAAGGCATTTGATATGGAACTTTGCATTTTTTCCAGGGACCTTACCCATTTTATGGTTTTGACTTATCTATTTCATTTCATAGAGTAGAGTAGAGTACAATACATGGAACTTTGGATTTTTTTTCCAGGGACCCTACCCATTTAATGTTTTGCCTGGAGCAGGAAATGTACTGCAATTTACAGTTTTGTACATACTTTCAAGAGGGAATATATTTCGACAGCGGTTTTTAAATGTTAAGATTCAGGTTGCCCTGACGAGATGTAAAAAACATCGAAATTGGCCTATCTGTAAAACTCAAATTAAAATGCAGTTTTTCGTGTCACTCAAATTGTAACGGTCAAATTCCTCTGTGGAAAGATGATCTCGATAATATTATACTATAAAACTCTAACTCAGTTGGTCCTTGATTTTAGACGCTTACAAATTATTTTTCAAGACCTGCATAATCATTACACGGTTATCCTGAGGAAAATATAAGATTTCCACGTCTGTTGCTGTTTTTAGACGTTATAGATGAATTTTTTACACGACTAGTATTTTCTTTATTCAGAAGATACTTGGGGCTTATTCCGTATCTCAGCTGCGTTTTTGGAATTATCGATTGAAAAAACGTCAACTCATTCAACATTTCTTTTGGATAACACACAAAGACTTCTTAGTTTCTGAAATGGTTTATGTATTCTCATGGCTTATTTATTTCATTTCATTTTATTTCTTAGAGTGGAGTAGAGTAGACATTTAATATGGAACTTTGGATTCGTTTTCCAGAGACACAACCAATTTTATGGTTTTGCCCAAGGCAGGAAATTTACTGTCATTCACAGTCTTGTACATACTTTCGAGAGGGAGTATATTTCGGCAGCGGTTTTCCGCATATATTGACGTATGGACTCCCAAGTGTTTTGGTTTGGTCTACACTGAAGAGACAAAATTACCGAAATGGTAATATGAAGAAATAAATCCATAATTTTAAAAATGTGTAAAATGTATAAAAACAAACGAAATCCGAATTATCGGTAATATTAAATATAGCAAAGGACAAAACTAAGATGGAGATTGTTAAACCTTATGATTTAGAATTTACATAAATTAAGATAATAGTAATTGAACAAAGTGTACAAATGAAATATTATCTCATGTACAAGTACACCACGTCTAAGAAAAATTAAGAGCATATATCTCTTACACCGGGAACTCCACAATGCAATTAGAGACAAGCTACCGTATTAAATAATTTACGAAAGGATATGGAGTAGATGAACAAGAACATTTTTTTTATTGAAACCTTGATATCTAGCTATTGTTCAATTTAAAAAGAGGGACATAGAAACAAACCTTCGATAGAATTTTATGTATAAATCATCGTTTGAGACATCTACAAAGAAAATGATGAAAAGGTTACATATTTGTCCAATCCCGACTTTTTCAAAGAATTGTACTAAATTTAATGGTCTACTGAAATATAAGACATCATGCATGTCAGAGGTTAAAGGCAGAATGATAGGAAATAACTATTGCACGGATTTATGCAATTTGCTCTGTACCAACTGTTAATCCAAAATCCAAAAGAATCTTCTTGGCATATCTGAACGCTCCCCAGTGCACATGATTTTATGTGTAATTTAATAATATTAGCTGTTGACATTCAACACTTTAAGATATAAAAATATATATCATTAGCGGTTGCGTTTGCTCTTTTTTCCGGTTTTTTATCAGATTTTTGTTGTATCATTTAGCGGTAATCCATCGACATTTAATGCAATATTTTTTTTTCATTAGCGGTTTTGTATCAATAGCAGACGATGTGGGAGATCATTAATGATACAAATTATATCATAAGATGGCGTTGTATCATTAAAGGTTGCTACACTGCTCTCCAATCTTGCAATTATGCAGTCTGCATCTCGGAGAAAATTGTAAATCGAGGAGTTCATACTGTAAATGACAGGGCACAAATTGCTTCTCCTATCTTAATGGAAAACAGTATTTTACGTATATGTAAATTATAAATAACATCCTTGTAACCAGGCAATAGAGATCACAAACTGAACATATTACGCAATAATTTTCCCTGGTTGTTATCACTCGTAAAACTTGAATGAAGTAAGCCTATGATTTAATCCTGATTCTTAACCTGGCTATTACTCTAACCGTTTCTCTGACTAAATCTCTAATCCAATCCCTGACACATGTCGCTGCCCTGACTTAACATAACCATTTCCCTGAATATAACTATAACCCCTCCCTTCCCTGACAATAACTATAACCCGTTCCCTTATTTACCAGTAACCGTTTCCTTGACTAAAATCCTTAAACTTTCGTGAATGTAGTCCAAACCCTTTCGCTGAGTATAGCCCTCAAATTTCCCCTGGCTATAATTACAAAAACAGGAGAACAGATTACACATACACCGGAAACCACAATCACATGCCACAATTCATAAGCGAACTGCACCAGAAAAACAACAATGAAAACAAAAGACAAACATACACAGCGGTAAGAACTCGGGATAGGCGGACTTGGTACTGGCACTAGCAAAAGCAAGCGGTATTGTTCATAAACCGGTTTATGGGTACCAAAACCTACCATTTTTCTATCCCGCTTCCCTATAATATAATAAAC
Source organism: Modiolus philippinarum (assembly GCA_002080025.1). NCBI lineage: Eukaryota > Metazoa > Mollusca > Bivalvia > Mytilida > Modiolidae > Modiolus > Modiolus philippinarum. Next base: position 58,669 of record MJUU01041608.1, read on the forward strand.
ATACGAATAAAACCCAATACAGGTAGACTACTAACTCAATGACCACCATCTTAGAGAAGAAAAACATAAGACAAAACACAATTTAGAAAGATGTGTTAAGAATGCTTGCCGCTAAACTGTCTTCTAGCTCAAGGAATCTAGTCTACTGGTAAAAAACTGTTGCACTACGGAAGAAAAGTCTAACTCAAATCTAGCCGAGGGATTTGGTAAAGAGTGCTAACCCTTTCTTTGAAAATAAATCCTAACTGATTTAAACCGTGACCTGTAACCTGAATTTAACATACACTCTGAACTATGTAATACGCGACCCATTCCTTGCAATCTGCTCCCATGCACTAGCGTGTGTATTTTTGCAGTTTTCGGTCTTTGGGCACTGAATGCAGAAAGCTTCATGACCTCTGGATGGCTCTTATCGACAGATTTCATACGTTTGACTTATAAAGAGTAAATGTTTTTCGGGATTTATTTTGGCAGTTGATTCCCTCCTTCTGGATAAAATACAAAACGGTAAAATATCCATAACAATTAATTGACTAATTACAAAGAATACTTAACTTACATGACGGTAGAAATTCAATAGGTAGAGGATAGAAAGTTTGCTTACATTATCTCCATTTGAAACCAAGTTTTATCATGTATTTCATATAAAAAAATATCTGGAATGACTGACACCTCACACGCGCGTCTTTTTATATCCTGATTCATACTATGTCTGATTCTTACAGAGAGTAGCACTAAATTCGATGTTCGATTTCGCCACTTTAATAACCGACAAATCTTCGTTTCATACCCGAGCACGAGGCAGATGCTTGATTTTTATTTCGATTTTTTAGATATGTCAGAGATGCTTATCCATGGTGAAAAATTGGTTAATTATCAAGACAGTTGTGAAATAGGTTTCGTGTCACGATAGAAAAAGCAGTTACCATAATCAGTATCCCAAGTTACGATAATCAATCATTAGAAAATATTCGAGTTACGATTATCTTGCAATTTATTTCTGTTGCGCTCTTCTTCAAAACGTACGAATGATTATTAAAATCATGTTAATAGCTTATCACTGAATATTTGACCTTCGCGATGGCTAAGTATGGATGTGTGTCATTGAGTATTAAATGAATGAAGGGGAATGTTAATCTGACCACTTTTTTTACGTCGCCATGTTTGGATCGTCGTAATTGCAGTTACGATGATCCGCTTGTTGACAGTGGTATTGGTATTTTTCTTGAAGTTGTGTATTGGTTTTATTGAAGTGTATTGTATGGATTATTGAAGTGGTTGCTGCATGTTTTATTTTTGGTTGCTGAAGCACTGCATAGTTTGATGCAATACCTCGACGTTTGAACATGAATTCGTTTAGTCTACAGTTTTATTTGAATCTGAATATTTCTGTATCCTAGAACTGAATAGTTCAGGTGCATAAATAAAGCAGTGAATTCTGCAATCTGAAGAGTATTTTAAAATTTTTTGTTGACTAGTTTGAGCAGTAAAATAGCTTATGATGGATGATCCTGTAGCCCATTGTAGTTCCCATTCCGGAGTTGTTCCTCGTTCCCACAAAATTTGAGAGGGGGAATATTGGGAATAAAAATTAACAAGATCAGGTAATTGGGTCAATGGACTGTAACAGTATAACTCAAGATGAATTATACCAGACCCAAAATTGGTGAGTAGTGGAAATGATAGCTTATCTCAGAAAAAATGTCAAACTGACAATGGTTTGAATAACAATTTTGAGGGTTCTAAAGAGAATAAAAGTCTTGAACAATAGAACCAGGAACTGATATTACAGCTATCAGATGTAAGTAAGCAGTTGGAGTTTACTGAAAGTAATTTAAATGAGGCTGAGCTTGATTTAGCTAACACAAAGAGGGAAATATTTGAAACTATGAAAAAAAAATGGTTGATGCTAGGAACGAAATTTCAAATTATGAAATTACAATGAATGATGTCAAAATGAAAAATAGTCAATTAAGAAAACAGTTAGCACAGGTAAAAATTGATAAAAGCAGGTCTGAAGAACAGATGAAAAATCTTGAAATTGAAAATAAATACTTGAAAAGTGAATTGAAAACAGGTAAACAGAATGCACAATGTGACAGGTTAGAAGTCCGGGGTAATTTGGTATCAAATGGAAATAATGAAGTACAAAGGATTGATTATAATCATGGTCATGGATACTGTGGAACAATGAGGAATGATTTTTATGATACTAGGGGTTATATCAATACTGATTTGGGTACACAAAGTAATAGTAGTAGTTTCCCTAGTGGATCAGTACAAATGTATACAGAAACAACAGTTCAAGAGAATCAGGTATTGGCAGTATAAGCCACCCTGATGAGCTTAAATTTCGATTACCATATTTTAATTGTAAGGGAGACTTTACTGGTTTTTTGGCAATATTCCAGATAGGTACAGTGCTTGTACAGTAAAACATAAACAATCACACCATTATACCATACACCATGCGCCATTACAACATACACCATGAACAATTACACCATATACCACACACCATCACACCATACACCATTACACCATATACCTTACACCATACAATATGCACCATACACCATACACCATGCACCATACACCATACACCATGCACCATACACTTTACACCTTACACTATACACAATGTCTACTTACACTATGCACGATATCTATTACAATGTATTTGCATTTCGGTTTTTATTTTATAGTGACGGGTGTATACACCATGAACCAAAAAAATGACTGTCCTTACCAGTGACAGTCATTTTTTGACTGTCAGCGGCTGCCAAAAACTGAAAAAGACTGTGAAATTTACTGTATTTGTTTGTTAGAGACTTTAATTGACACTGACAGTCGTTGACAGAATTTTACTTTGTCTGCCCACGACTGTGTCGGACTGCTGGTGATACTGACAGACGATCTCAGACTTTTTGAAAATTTACCTGGACTGTAAATGTCTGTGGTCATCACTCACGGTCAAAAACAAACACTTTAAACTCTTATCTGTCTGACAGTGACTGTCAACATCACATACATACATGAACAAACATTTTAAACTATTACCTATACTGCCAATGACTGTCATTATCAGCTGCAGTCATGAACAAATGTTATCAACATTTTCAATTTTCCTTTCTACATGTTTTTTTTCTGCAATATCTATAACTTTTATGCTCAAATTTCAATCATGTTGTCTTTTATATTTTAATTTCAAATATATTTTTCTATATCCGTTCCTCTTTTATGTCATGATATATTAAGCCAGGACTTATAATCTGAATATACGTCCTTGTATGATGGTTGTATATTCTTTTCTCCGCACAATTCTCTCAAGATAGTTTTTCTTGTTGGTGTTCTTTAACTAAAATGTTAAACTCTCTATATCTTAATCTCACAAAACCTAAGAAAGTACATCTACTACCCTTATTTTCCATGAAACGAATTAAGAACAAGAAAAAAAACGCATGTTTCTTACTATCTTAAGTAGCAAAATATTGTTAAAATAATAAAATAAACTTCTGTTAATGAAACATTCCTCAAGTTTGCGCAATACTGAGGGGGAGAAGCTCTTAGTGACGCCACTGAGGATCGACCATTTTATAGAGCGCAAATTCGGGGTCCGGAAAGTCAATCAGTATCAATTTTACAACTCGGAATTAAAAATTGTTTTTGTTTTTTCTTAACGGAATTCCGAGATCGGAACTTTTTACCTACCTTCAATATATGCATACATCATGTTTATGAATTTCCAATATTCTGATTTGATCTGCACTCACGGAAGAGAAAGAAGTTGTCGTAGCAGTCATAGGTAAAATAAAATTTGCAGTTAACTTTCGTCAAGGATTTGTATACAAATCTTTGTTATTTATTACAATCTCGGTATTTTTAATAACAATTAATTGAGGGGTGAAGGGACATTTCATACGGGACACCGCGGGGATCAGTTATTTTATTCAGTGTGAATTTTTAGTTTCTGACCAATCTCAAGTCAGAAATATAATTAACACAATATAGATTAGTTTTTGACATAGGCCTAGTATTCGACAAGTAGGTGGCTACATGGGGATATTATTATCAAAATTGCCATGCAGTGATAGTGTAGCTCCAGACAAATCTTCGACCGGTTGGCTGTAGAAATTAAACATTTAAAAAATCACACAATCACAGACTTTTTTAAAATTTTTATTTTATTTTGTGTGTTGAAAAGGGGGGGGGGATTATCAGAACACTGTATGAAATAAAGGCTGGTCTAGATTTATTCATAAAAAAATCAAAATGAGTTAATAAAACTTTGGGTCCACTTGGTCATCAACCCTTTAAATCTCTTTAAGTGCTATATTCAAAGTTTGTTGTTGCACAAAATTTTTAAAAAATCAAGTAACTCTATTGTGGACCATACAATGTAACAGTCTATTTACGACCTTATTGATAGTGATGTTGTTAATTGGACAAACACCAGTGATTGTCGATTGCCCCAATAAACAATTTTACCTGTCAATTCACCTGTGGCTTTATTAGTCAATAAATGACCATATTTATGCAAGTGTTTTGGTGTTGTTTAGTCACCAACTGCATAACTTTTGATGTTTAGAGACGTTTTTAAAAAGTCTCCTTTGTGATAATTATTTTTTTTTTTTGACAGATTTTTATTTCAAAAATCATATATTTTAGTTTCATAAATCATATATTAATTTGAAGAAATGTTTAAAAAATATGAAGATCATTTTATAAACCATTATAAGCACATATCGTTTACTCCTTTAATACTACACAGGTACCAGTACAATCACTCTTAACAAGTTTATACATCATTTCAAAGTCGGTAATAGCTTGGCATGATACATTACCAGTGAGAATGGATGCAGTTATACTATAACACCACGCTTTGTCACGTTCCGGGTAACATTCAGTCTTCTAATCTTCCAAAATAAATTTTAACTCTAGTTCCGAAAACATACTTCACATTTTATTGAAATGTGCAATAAATTGCATCTTCAAAATCAGAACTGCAGTTTAAGCATAAGGGTTACCGGCCGCACAAATTACATCTACATTAAGTATATATACCTAGTCTGACTCGTATATTTCAAAGAAAATGAAAGTTAATAAAAAGTGTGTTTTAGAATGAAACTGCAATCTAAAAACCTTACTGATTTCTTACTTTATAGCGGAAGTTTTCGATAAAAGTTGAGTTTTGCACACTGACGGACATTTTGATTGTGAATTTTGCACGGACACTTTGATTGTGAATTTTGCAAAAAACATATTACGTCGCATTCGACAAAAGTTTAGTTGCTCCCATCCAGTCTCAAACATTTAAGATTGACTTTAGCTTACATCCCGTATTTATATTGTACAACATTTTTTATACAAATCGCATCTCTTTTTATTGAAGGTGATATAATTTGTATTCACTGCATGTTTTCTTATACTAAAGCCCCCCAATATTACAGAATTTCGGAAGCTAATTTGGGTTGCAGCCCCCTTTCTGGAAATTGATTTAATTTCATGCCAAAAAAGGCAGGGATCAGGGCTCCACTCATAGAGCTCTGAGCTTCATACACTGGGCTCAGGCTCCCCTCACTGGGCTCTGGGGCTCTCAGAGTGCTCTGTGGAGCCCATGTTATTTTCCGAATCTGTCCACGTACATGTAATATAAATGGACCCAAAAGCTATTGACAGCCAGAAAACAGAAAAGTGTGGTATATTTTCTTATTTGTAGGAAGTGTAAGTACCAGGGACCACTTTACACGAACTTCAACAACATTTGAGCATATTTTGAAAATGCCCAACTGTGAAGAATCGTTTTTTCACTTAAATAAGGTCACCACTTTTTGAAGATATATTTAATAATGACTAAACTACAAATGTATATATTCAATTTAACAAATATAAAGTAGATAAAAAGTCACGAGGAGGCTCCTTATAAAGTAGATGAAAAGTCACGAGGAGGCTCCTAATTACGACATACGTTCCATCCTTGGACACACCCAGCTAACGATTGTCCATGGGACACACCCAGTTAACAATTGTCCAGGGGACACACCCCACTAAAAATGTACGTCTTTTCTTCTCGGTATTCTAGCCTCCTCTCTCGAAATTATTCTCACGGCCAGTTAAAAACAATGATTCATATCTGATTATCAAAACATACATAACATGCGGTGGACAGATTTAATTACCCAAAATACTTGAATTTCTCTGTGATAAAGTGATTCTGACAACCCTGTTAAGATACAGGTGGTGCCAGTAAATTAATACTTAAACAAAGGTTAAAAGTATGTATTACATAAACAGTATAAAAGTTAATTAACAAAATTGTATCAAAATATCACTTTATCACACCAACATAGGAACATAATTCACGACTCAATAACCATACGTCTTTGAATTACAATGTACAATAAATAAAAGATGTGTCGATCCAGTCAAAGAATATAACGTACATATTTTTGATACCAGAGGCAATTTAAAAATATTAAATATTTAGAAAAAAAGGTCAATATATAAATTCCGAAATTTTGTTATATTTGCTTCTCTAGGCACTGGCTAGTCGATATCAATCTTCCCGAAAAGACAAATGGCAACAAAAGATTTATAAATACTTATCAATGATAAGTATCTATAGAACTTAATTTGAAGTGACATTTGATGAAAATAAATACATGTATATGTTGTGGTTTAGATGTTTTCTTTTACGGTCTTCTCGAACTGTTTGTTTAATATGTTCATTCATGTATAACAGAAAAGATCAATACATCAAAGACTGGCGTGCTGTCAGTCTTACTTTAATTTGTGGCATTTAAATATAACGTATTATTTAAATGCGGAAAAGGGTGATCATTTGTTAATTTTTTACAAGGCCTTGAAAATTTATCACAAGTTAGTTGTCTATGGTCAACAGCAATATTACAGATGGCTTCATTTTGTATGTGTTTTGGAGGTGTGTGTTAACAATTTTCAGAGATATTCTAGAGGATATTTTTATAACTTATTTCACAGAAACTCATAAATTTAGAATATGTAGATCGGCATTCAAAAATCTAAAATTGTTACTTTTTCAAACGGTATATAAATATTGCAATACAGAACTTTCGAGATGGGGACTCTTTGTAGTTGGAGGCACTGGGGTTCAAATGTGGTTCCATAAACAGGGGTATTGATGTCGATTTTGCTAGTTTTATTCGAATTTTGCCTAAATTCTGCATGAATTTTTTTTTCCAGATAAAGGAGGTACCACATCTCCCCCGACTTGAGTCGCCAATGCAAAGGCATTAAATTAGTACCTCAATACCAGTAATGAGGATTAGACATGCCTCCTTAAAAATATGTAAAATTAATACCCTTACAGTATACCATACTATTACCATTTGCGAAATGGCATGTTTTAATTATTTTTTTTCACGAAAAAATCATTTCATCCGAGTAGTATTGCAAAATAATTCAAATTTTGCTCATGATTAATAATGAGCAAATAAAGAGATATGGAGTATATCGGGAGTAAATATCCCGGGATGGTAACTTCATATATTTTGGTATACGGGGATGTGCCAAAAATTCGGATATGGTTTTTAGCTCCAAATGTATAAGTTTAGGTGTGTGTCTTGGGCCATCTGTATATAAATTCGCATATAGAAAAAATAATTTATATAAATTTGGGTTTCAAAAAATAGAAAAAAGACAAAAAAATGGGCAATAATTTAAGAGGGAACATAATTCATGCGCGTTATTTTCTTAAAAAACGTAATATTTCATGCACTTAATATCTTGTTTCTTTGATGTTTTGATATAATATGTAAAATATAAATACATGTTTCCAATTTAGATTTGATATATAAATTTGGGGTATGTTTCAAGTACACCAGTATATAAATTCAGGGTATGATTCTGAAATCATTTTGACACATCCCTACAAGAAAAAATACCAAATTACCCCGTCCCTGGGAATATATATATATTATATATATGAGAAAATGGGCCAAATTCCTATGAATGTATGCCAAGATTCAGTAAGTTGAACAACGCTTAATATATTGTTATTTTTTTCATCATATACAATCCCCTCGAGTGCTAAATGGTTTATTTTTTTCACAAAAAGTTGACTTGAAAGTCCCGTATGTCATTTTAGCTATTTCAGTGTCTTCGCTGGTATTATCCGGTCATCTTGTAGAAAAGGCGTATTGAATATAGGCACTGAGTTACAATTTTGTCCAAGCTCTTGAATGCGACAAATTCCGGGCATTTGTGGTTTTACCGTTATCTATTTGACATGCTATTGTTTTAACAAGAAATGTATATAATAGCGTGCTTTTTGATTTAAAGAAATACATAATCATTCTTAATTTCATTTTTACAATCCAAGTGAATTATTTGCTCAAATGACGAAATTCCCTTCGAATGTTTCACAAAATGTCAGAAATGCGAAGTATTTAAATGAGAGTCACTCAAAAAAAGTTTCAAATTGTTATTTGAATTACAGGTCTTACAGAGTGACTGAACCACAGGCACTACATGCTTATATATTACACATAATATGCACGACACACAGCTTCTTAATTGGTTAAAGATCCATGTACAATAACTTCTTTATCAATTTCTTTAGTCGGATGTGTTCAAAAAGGATGGGGAGGGGGTAGAAACGTCTTATCAATATTTATCTAAATTCTGCATGTAACTAATATTTAAAAAGGTGTCTAAAACCCTGAAACCTACCCCGGTCGATGAGAATACTGTCAATTTTTTTCTATAAATGCAAAGCAATGTTTTGGCAAAATTTATTTTTTAATAAACATCCTAATAATATATACATTCAGAAGCAGATTGGTCGGTGCTGTATTTTGCCAAACAATATTGAAATTATTAATTTTTTATTATTCCATTTGGAATGCAGGTGGTGTGGCATCAGTGCTGATCATAATTTTATAAATTTACCCCCCTTCCTCCCGCGACATATCCACCGATTAAATATCTTTTTTAATTTTGCAACTTCTTATTTTTATTAATATTATTTTTATCTATTTTTTTTAATCACTTATGTACTTTCAGAAAGGAAACAATTGACTGACAGAAGAGGTTAATATAATTGATATATATTTACCCACAATCTAGCTGTAAAAATCGGTGCAAATGAAAGCAATGTTTGTGCAAAATCAGTGCAGATGAAAGCAATGCTTGTGCAAAATCAGTGCGAATGAATGCAAATTGGCGCTACTGCAAACGTCGAAGTAATTTTATTTCCCAAATTCAACACCAATAGGAGAATAGCTTTTGTCTAAGCTGTTTTAGTGACGAGTGTTGGATGGAGTAAATGTTTGATTTTCAAATGAAAATGTTTATAATGTTACAAACGTTATTTTGGTGATCCAGTAAGTAAGGAATAGTAACTTCCTGTGATGCAGTGATTGAGTGGGAGAATTTTTGATAATCTCAATAATTCCGTAAACTGAAAAATAAAAGAACGTTACTTTGTGTTATCTAGTATCTGCTTGGGAAATACCACTGGCTCTTAGCTTCAATCTTCTTTACTTTGAACATGGGACTACAGGCTCCAACACTTAAACTCCGGGCTCCAAAACAGGGCTCCGGCCTCTACTCACAGGAATCCAGGCTTCACTCATAGCCTGGGCTCCGGCTCAAAATGGGTACCGAGCTGTCATAGAGCTCTGGAGTCCGTGTTTTTACCCCAATCTATGATTTAGTGAAAACTTAGCAAATTGACTTTTTTGTCAAATACTGACCATCAGTTCAGTTTTTTTTTTTTTTTTTTTTTTTTTTTTTTTTTTTGCATTAGTTCTATTATTTTAACAGAATATTCTTCATGACAGAGATTACAAAATATTTCTTCAGTTAAAAACATAAAATTTCGACATTTTATCTTTTTAATTTTTCTTGGTCTTTGAAATATAGTGTATTTTTCGGTGAAATGTTTAATCCCGCATTCAAATGAAATTGTTAGTCTCCGCCAAACACAATTTTCAAAATATTTTTGTTTTTGTTTTTCTTTTTGTTTTTGTTTTGTTTTTTTTTTTTTTTTGCTTTTTTGGTAAAAAGATTATTTTTTTGTTGTTGGTTTCAATAAACAATTATGATCTATGCGCGTGTCACACTTACATGTATATTACATGTAATAAACATTCATGTAACGATCACTGGTGACTGGAGGTCCAGACGGGTAATTTCGAAAGGTGAAATTGTAATTGTTGATAGATAAATGTATAACTTTATTCTCGTAAACTAATTTTACAAAGGTACAGACAATACAGTTTAACAGATACACACCTAAATGTAAAATGTGATACATCGGGCATATGCATAAAATTATGCAAAAACAAGAAAAAAATGACAAAATGTAATTTTTGCAAAAGTAGTCTTTCGTAACGATTCTATTGAATATACATGTAATAGAAAATTTCTTTGATTTAATTTAAGATTAGAATTTGATAAATTTAGTGAATATTTCTTCCTTCCATTTGTTTTTATTAATTATTGAGAAAAAAGAATGTGTGTGGGGAAGGTGGAGATGGGATATGAATTCTATTAGGTGTGCTTTATCTAATACAGGACTTCTGTAATATTCGTCCCATGATGAATTTACCTTAAACTTTTGCAATCCTATAAGTATTATATGTCTACATTTTTTGCAAGATAAACGAGGAAACGTACTAATAAATATTGCCACAAATTCCAGTATTTCTATTCTTGAGTTGAATCACTTAGATTTGCTAACAATTGGAAAAGACAACTAACAGCTTGCCTGTGTTTGTAAAAATGTAAAAAAAACACGATGAAATTTACTATCAAACCAGCAGAAAATTTAGAATATCTGTCCATGTCTGTGAATGATGGTGACAGTCCATGTCAGACCAGGTAAAGGCAGAGAACATTTGTCTATAGCTGCAACAGTCTAAGTAAAAGTTTGAAATAAACTGTTTTCAAAAACAATGGGCGGCATGGTTTGTTCACTAAACTTTGTTCTTTACCTGTCACACATCTTTATAAAATCTCTCTAGAATGTGATACAATGTCTGTTAATAGTCCGCTCTACGAATGTTCTAAAATTATCGACGCTTTTTTGCTTCCATCGACCTCATCCTAGAATCGACAAACCGAATGACCACAAAAAACAATTTTTGAAAATCAAATATATCAATAAGGGTATCGATTTGATCGATATTGCAGGCATTTTTCGGGACCCGGATGTTCAAAAACTTGTTCCAGTTAATTTTGATAATCAGGATATGCCTATCATCTCCTTTACTTACAAAAAACCTAGTAGAAGTATTTTTTCAATTACTCTTCTTTTACCTGTGATGCTAATTTCGAGAAAAACTACCCTAGCAGCTGTGACTGTTCCACTTCGCCTTATCGCTATTACCCTTGTGGGCATATATTAACGGGGGACTTAAGCAATATTGTAGACAAAGAAGTTAGACGATTCTTTAGAAAAGGGCCTAAAAATCGCCCACCTTCGAAAATAAACTGGCAAGCTTGTTTCGACATTATTAAAGACTCGGTAACCAACTATTGTATAAAATGGTGCAAACGAGAAAGTGCAGACAAACATGCTCTTAATATGTTTAAAGATAAAATCATTAGTAAAGTCACCAACAAAATTAATTTCTATAAAGCAAATTACTATGAGTCACCACCTAAGCTGTCTGTTAGCAGAATTAAGTCCAAACTGAAAGAACTTGGTGAGAAATATGTGTTTGCACCTGTCGACAAAGCTTCAAACAACGTTGCAATCATCTGAAAAAAATACTATATCGATGTCCAAAAAAAGAATTGGCACAGTCTAGCACTTTTGAACGTACAAATTATGACGAGAAAACGCTAACCACACAACATTACAAGGATACAGAGGATACAAGGATACACTCAAAGTTCCACCTAAAGATAACACCCTACCTACTATGTACTTGATTCCTTAACTTCACAAAAATCCCTACAAACATCGTTTCATTTCGGCTTCAAGTAATTGTTCTACCACAAATTTGTCCACCAACAGTAACTTCGGTATTATGATATTTAACCAGTGCTCTCACTTGTATAAAGGAGTAAGTCAAAAACTATTGTGAAAAACATATCAAAACTCTAGTGTAAATTACTTTTGTAGAGTAAAAAATTCTAGTGAAGTTTTAGAAAAATTACAATCTATAGATAGACAAGTTTCATCTATTGACAGTTATGATTTTTCGACACTTTATACAACACTTCCGCATAATTTGATTAAATCTAAATTGGGTGAACTTATTAAATGGTCTTTTAAAATTTCGGGTCTTCAGTGTATTTGCTGCAACAATAAGCAAGGATTCTTCTCCAATATCTCTTAAAACAATTATTGCTCCTGAACATTTGATGATATGATTAAGGCACTTAATCTCTTGCTAGACAATATTTATCTTCGTTTCGGCACGATTGTTTATCATCAGATCATTGGAATCCCCATGGGTACTAATTGTGCACCTCTCATTGCAGATCTTTTTCTGTTCTGTTACGAACGGGAATTCATGAAAAAACTACAAAATGGAACTGTACCAAATAGTGATAAACTTATTTCTATTTTCAATGATAATAGCAGGTATATTGACGATATCCTTACTATTGACAATCCCCAGTTTTTAGCTTATGTTGACGCCATTTACCCACAACAACTGAAACTAAATAAGGCAAACAATGATTCTAAATACTGCCCTTTTCTGTATCTAAGTATCACCATTGACTCTGGTAAAATTAAACTAAAGTTTATGATAAAAGGGATGATTTTGATTTTACAATTACTAATTGTCCCTTTCTTGACGGCGACGTTCCTCTAGCTCCATCCTATGGGGTGTATATATCCCAACTTGTACGATTCGCTCGCATTTGTTCCACCCTTAATGATTTTAATGAGCGTAACCTTATCTCACATCCAAACTTTTACAACAAGGTTACAGATTTCATAAATTTTTAAATACTTTTTAGAAGTTTTACAGAAGATATGAACATTTGATATCTAGATATGACGTGACTCTCAAACAACTAATAACAAAGGGCATTTCTCATCCTTGAGTTTATGGAAATGTTGTTAAAAATGTCAAAAACTGATAAATAATCCAGAAAAACTAGGACGTAACTTACATTCTTTACGTAATAGTGGATATCGACGAGATATTCTTAACAAATCCGTTAAATTTGCTTTGGATTCCAGTGACCTGAAGACTTTACATATATACTGGCCTCTCACTGATACTGCCGATGTCTGCTGAAATACATGAAGACTCTTTACCAAACCCTTCGGGGAGTTTTGAGTTTGATATTTCTTCCGTAGTGCGACAGTGTTTTACCAGCAGACTAGATTCCATGAGCTAGCCAGCAGTTTAGTGGCGAGCACTGTTTGACCCTTCTTTCAAAATTACGTTTTGTCTTATGCTTTTTCTGTTCCAAGATAGTGGTCATTGAGTTAGTAGTCTACCTGTATCGGGTTTTATTCGCATGTTTATGATACTATAGAGAAACGGGATAGAGAAAGGGGAGGTTTGGGTACCCATAAACCGGTTTAACCCTACCACTGGCTTTTGCTAGTGCCGGTACCAAGTCCGGCTATCCCGAGTTCCTATCGTTATTCATGTTTGTCTCTTGTTTTCATTATTGTTTTTCTGGTGCAGTTTGAGTGTAAATTGTGGCATGTGATTGTAGTTCCTTGCCATTGCAGAAGTTTGCTGTTTTCCTGTTTTTGTAATTTTGTCAATGTCTGTATGTGATGTTGACAGTCACCGTCAGACAGATGAGATTTTAAAGTGTTTGTACTTGACTGTGAGCGATGGCTACAGACATTGACAATCCAGGTAAATGTACAGAAAGCCCGAGATCGTCTGTCAGTATCACCAGCAGTCAAACACAGTCATGGGCAGACATAGTAAAATTCTGTCAACGACTGTCAGTGTCAATGGAAGTCTCTAACAAACAAATGCAGTATATTTCACAGTCTTTTTCAGTCTTTGACAGCCACTGACAGTCGAAAAATGACTGTCACTGGTAAGGACAGTCATTTTTTTGGTTCATAGTGATACAATAAATGAACTTTATCTTTTTGCAGGACAAAATGAAGATTTTCAATAAAAATTTGTCGAGATCTCATTTTTCTGTCTCAGCTGTAGAAGCTTGTTATTTACAATCGTGTAAATAAAAAAAGGCGATACAGATTTCCGTTTGCCGTATTTTATTTCACGTGTCGCTTTTTCTCGCTTTTAAAATGTCATTTTTTTTCCTCATATTCGTTCTATATATTTCGATTATCGAGCATACGTTAGGGGATATCATCGTACAGAATTCATCACCTTTTTTTTTCTTACACCAAACACGATCTTATTTCACGTGCAATGTACGTTGTACACGAGAATTTCGATATTTCTTCCGTCAAGCAGAACCTATTTCTATTTTTTATACACTCTGCAATCAAGGACTTGTCCTTGGTGCAATGAACTGCTTTATAACCCTTATTTATCAATATATAGAGAATTTGAGTACTAGGTGGCATTAACGCCATTTCGCAGACTATCGATGTTCCTATTGTAGCATATTTTCAGTAAATTAGTACAAAATTTGAGTATTAAATGGTATTTACACGATATCTTATAATATCGATTTCCCTATTATTGCATATTTTCAGTAAATTTTCAATTTGAGTACCAGATGGCATTTCGCATACTTTCGATATGCGGGCTGTTGCATGTTTTCAGTAAATTTATAACATATTTGAACATTACATGGCATTTACATCAAATTGCATATATCGATATCCCTATTGTTGCATATTTTTCAGTAAATTTGTACCAAATTTGAGTATTAAATGCCATTTACACCATATCGCATACTATCAATATCCCTATTGTTGCATATTTTCAAATAAATTTGTGCCAAATTTGACTATTAGATGGCATTTAAACCATATCATATCATATCGATTTCCCTATTGTTGCATATTTTCAGTAAAATACCAAATTTGAGCATTAGATGGCATTTACACCATATCGCATACTATCAATATCCCTTCTGTGGCATATTTTCAGTAAATTTGTACAAAATTTGAGTACTAGATGGCATGTACATCATATCGCATACTTTCGATATCCCTAATGTTGCATATTTCTAGTAAATGTGTTCCAAATTTGAGTATTAGATGTCATTTACACCATATCACATACTATAGATTTCCCTATTGTTGCATGTTTTCAGTAAAATTGTACAAAATTTGAGTACTAGATGGCATATACATCATATCGCATACTATCGATATCCCTATTGTTGTATATTTTCAGTAAAATTGCACCAAATTTGAAAACTAGATGGCATTTACACCATATCCCATAAGAAAGATTTCCCTATCGTTGCATGTTTTCAGTTTATTTATACAAAATTGAGTACTAAATGGTATTTACTTGATATTGTATTATATCGATATCCCTATTGTTGCATATTTTCAGTAAGTTTGTTTCAGTTTAAGTACCAGATGGCATTTTATGCAAACTGTTGGATCTTTTCAGTAAATTTATACTAAATTTGAACATAACATGGCATTTACATCAAATTGCATAATATCGATATCTCTTTGTACCAAATTTGAGTATTAGATGGCATTTACACCATATCACATACTATCAATATCCATATTGTTGCATATTTTCAAATAAATTTGTGCCAAATTTGACTATTAGATGGCATATAAACCATATCATATAATATCGTTATCCCTATTGTTGCATATTTTCAGTACTTTTTACCAAATTTGAGCATAAGATGGCATTTACACCATATCGCATACTATCAATATCCCTATAGTAGCATATTTTCAGTAAATTTGTACAAAATTTGAGTAACATTATATCGCATACTATCAATATCCCCATTGTAGCATATTTTCAGTAAATTTGTACCAAATTTGAGTACTAATGGCATTTACACCATATCGCATACTATCGATATCCCTAATGTTGCATATTTTCAGTAAATTTGTACCAAATTTGAATACTCGATGGCATGCATATCATATCGCATATTATCAATATCCTTTTTTCAGTGAATTTCTACAAAATTTCAGTACTAGCTGGCATTTACACCATATGGCATTCTATCAATATCCCTATTGTTGCATATTTTCAGTAAATTTGTACCAAATTTGAGTATCAGATGGCATTAATACCATATCGCATACTATCTATATCCCTATTGTTGCATGTTTACAGCATATTTGTACCAAATTTGAGTACTAGATGGCATTAACATCATATCGAATACTATCGACATCCCTATTGTTACATATTTTTAGTAAATTTGCACCAAATTTTAGTACTAGTTAGCATTTACACCATTTTGCATACTTTTGTTCTCCATATTGTTGCATATTTTCAGTAAATTTTTACCAAATTTGAGTAAAAAATGACATTTACCCCACATCTCATACTATAAATATCTATATTGCTGAACCTTTTCAGTAAATTTGTACCAAATCTGAGTATTAGATGACATTTGCAATATATGGCATGCCATCTCTATCCATATTGTTGCATATTTTCAGTAAATTTGTACTAAATTTCAGCACTAGATGGCATTTACACCATGTACTATACTACTGATAGTGCATAAAAGGATATGGAGTAAATGCACATGAGACAAAATCTCTACAAATACATGGTAAAAAACAAGCAAAGGAACAACGCTTTTATTGTTGTTCTTCATCTTGAAGTCACCATGAGGCCTTCAACAATGAGCTTTGCTCATACCTCATAGTAAGTTCAAAACGGCCCCTAGCACCGGTTTAAGCGATAGTCTTATTGTTGCATCTTTTAAGGAAATTTGCATCAAATTAGAGTCACAGCAGCTAGATAGCATTGTGGCAAAACGGCATATACTACGCATTTACCATCTGGTGCATGGTTTAGACAAATGTGTGCCAAATTTGAGTTTTAGTGACATTTACAGCAAATCACACTAAATTTTATGAGTGTTTATAAGTATATAAATTTCTTGCATGTTTTAGGGAACATTATGCCAAAGGGAAAATAGATCAAAATATCCTTTTGCGCACTGTGAGTATTAGGACATTAATACGTCATATCATAGGGAACCCCCTCCCCTATTATTTTCTCGCAAGTTTTCGGGATTGTAAGATTGTTGAAAATATATTACTTTTGTCATATTTTTTGCAACATTAATTGAAAAATATGTGTCATGAACAATCGCGCTCTTCACGAACATTGTTAATTGTCCAACGGCTTTCGGTGGAAAATTCATAAATACATTAAAATACAAATTAAAAAAAAAATTAAAAGCGTTTTTTGTCACTACATGTTTTTGGCGTTTTTTTTTTTTTTTTTTATTATTTTCATTTTTTTTAATTTTTTATTTTTTTTATTTTGGCGTAATAAAAACACGATCAATTTTCTTTATCATTGCTTTATAAGGTTAACATATTTGTAAATAATGTTTTTGTTTTTATATTAACTTCGGTTGCGCCAGTCCCGAGGCTCCATGCAGTTCATTGTCTCTCGTTCACATCATGTCGTTCAATCGTGTATGGTGTATGGTCCAGAGTTACCGAGTACGGAGTATGGGTTATGGTGTATGGTGTATGGTTAATAGTGTATGGTGCATGGGTCATAGTGTATGGTGTATGGTGCATAGTGTATGGTGTATGGTTCACGTTGCAACACCATACACCATTACACCATACACCATGAACCATTGAACCATATACCATGCACCATAGAACCATACACCATTACACCATACACCATACACCATAAAATGGTTATGTTTTACCCTACAAGTACTGTGTACGAAAATTTAATGGAATGCCGATAAGCAAGTTAAATGATGTGTAGCTTGAATGATGATACTCTGGCTTTTGTTTCTAAATTGCCAGCTCATACACAAAATAGTTTTCAGTCTATAATATGCTGCATTGAATTAAAAATATGGTGATTACCTTTTACTAGAGCAGTATAGAATACTTAAATCAGGTAAAAAAAATGGCAAAAGAGACTCTTGTTGAATATGCCTCTAGGGTAGAAGAGATGGCCAATAAGGCATACCCCACTTAAATCCACCTCAGCTTGTTACAACTCTCACTATTGAGAACATTTTGAGAGGTTTACCAGATCAAGCCTTATCTTATGAGGTACGTACAAAAATGCCAAAAAGTATAGATGAAACATTACAGCTGATCACTTGGCATGAATGTTGCAGAAATGGCAGTAACCGACAGGTGAGCGTAAGGCAAGTAGAGGAAGGTGATTACTATGACGAAATGACATCAGATATTAGAAAGGTTGGTAATGATAGAAAGTATGTGACCGAGGACAGATTAGCTGAACTGAATAAACAGATTGTCAGCAAATTGACAAATGAAATTAACAAGATCGTCTCGCTGTTGCTCTCTAGAAAATAAAGGTAGCAATTCTTAAAGTAAATATGATAAGAAGAAAAGATTCAGTGATTTCACATGTTATAGCTGTCATGAGAAGGGTCACACAAGTAGATATTGTCCACTAAACAAAGACAAAGAAAAGGGAAAATTATACAAATAACAAAAATAGACCAGAAAATGATGTCAGGGTAAGACTTCTTACAAAAACTTTGAGAATACTGGAAAGAAATCTTTAAACTGGTAAGGGCTGAGTCTAAAGGCCAAGACTTAGCCCTAGTTACAAATAAGATTACTGATAGAATTGATTTCGATGTTATATCAAAACCTAGCTGTCATGGTGATGATAAAATTATTGAAAAGAGTAGTTCTTGTTTTGAAGGGGAGTAAATAGTGTCTAATGTAAAAGATTATTGTAATAAATCAAAAACTTCCGAATTTTCTAATTCTCCTATTGATGTTGGTAGTTTTGGTGTTCCTTGTGGGAATGATGCATCCGACTTAAGTGATGTTGATATTGTTATCAACAGAGTTAGGGCTGTAACGTTGAAGGTACCTGTGGTTATAAATAGTAAGGAGTTAAAAGCAGTTGTAGACACTGGTGCCGAGGTTACGGTTATGAACGAGACAACATATTATAAAATTCCGGAGGATATTCGTCCTAAACTTCGTAAAGCTAAGAGAAATTTAGTTGTAGCAGAAGCTGTGAAGAAAATTTCCCAGTCAGGTGTTGCTGATATTCAAATTCAAATACTAGTAGGTTCTTTGAAGTTTGAAAGGTCAATTTATGTTGCTGATGATCTTTTGTTGGGATGTGATGTTATTCATGAGAAGGATATTACTATTAATACCAGAAGGGGTTTAGAATTCTCGGGAGAATGGATTTTTTGTGACATAGCTCGTAAAATGGATATTAAGTTGCCAGAGTTGTTTTGGAGGAAACTGTTAATATCCCTCCAGTAAGTGAAGTTATATTGGCTGAAACAAGTATCAATAGTTAATTATTTGACACTAGATTTTGTAGTGTTGAGTCCATTGTGGAGGATGACAGGAATATCTTAGTTGCACTAGCAGATATGTTTTGATGTTGTTTGGCCATTTTGATCTTATCACGATCTTGACAGGCTTAACACAATTTTGTTTAGACATTGGAAGATTGAAAGTTAGTTTTCAAGATAATTAATTTCAAGGACAATTAAGACGTGTTAAGATATTTAAAGATTAAACAAGATCCACTTGTTTTTTGCGTTCAGGGACGATCAAGACGAATCAAGTTTGTTAAGATCAACCAAGATCCAGATTTGATCTTGTTTGATCTGAACAAACTGAACACATTTTGATTGCCCTTGAACGCAGTTATCTTATTTGATCTTGATAAACTGAACAGGTCTTGATAATCCTTGAAAGCAATTATCTTGAAATATGACTGAATATATTACTATGTCTTAACAAAACAACGGCAGTAGAATACCGAAGGAACAAAGCACAAGATTACACAAATCAAAGTCCAGAGACAAGGCAAAAGCAAGAACACCAAAAGACGGAAGACCAAAGACACCACATGCCTACAAAACACTCGAACGTTACATATACAACACAAAAAACTGAAGCACTAACAGTGTGAACTCTCAATAAACAAGAGTGACATCAGGTGCCCCGGAAATAGTGTTAAGCTTGTCAAGCTCGTGATAAGATCAAAATGGCCAAACAAGATCCTAACATATCTGCTAGTGTTGCAATTGTCACATTTTAAGTTTACCCTACAGAAAAAAAACTGTTCCTGTCAGATTAGTTAATTTGGAAAAGTTTCCAGTTAAAATGAAGAAAAATTATTTACTTGAAGAATTGCATTTTGACGATTATTTTGAAAAATTTGCTAGTACAGAGTTGTCTGATACTCCTCTGAATTTTTCTGGTGCTGATATTATGTCAATTGACCCCACTACAGATGATAAGTTTATTCCTGATATTCCTGATGATTGAAAATGTTCTTAAGTAGAACATGGTGAGGAAGGTGAAGTGGATAAAGTGGCCGATATTCCAGTGCTACCTGAACACTTTGTTGATCTTTTTGAAAACAGTTCGCCTAAACTTTCTAGTTATGAACATAACGTTTAATTTGCAGAGGTTTTGTTACGTAATATTAATAAATTTGCTAAAAACAAAACAGATCTTGGATCATGTTCATCTGTCCCTCATAAAATTGAAACTGGAACGCAGAACTCCATTAGGTTTTGAAGGTGAGGAGGAGGAATATTTCAAAGAACAAATTAAAAATGGTGTGATTGTTCTTTCTAAATCTAGTTGGGCATCTCCTGTATGTTTAGTGAGAAAAAAAGGATGGTTCAGTTCGTTGGTGCATTGATGACAGGCGACTGAATGACTGTACTATTAAAGAAACATATCCCTTGCCAAAAATTCCAATGTGTCATGATTTTTTATCTGATGCCTCTGTATTTTCGGCTAGGGACTTACAGTCCGGGTATTGGCAACACCAAACAGCTCCTTAGGACCGTCATAAAACGGCATTCATAACAGAATATGGCTTGTTTGAATATTCCAAGATGCTTTTTGGTCTTTGTAATGCGTGCTCATCATTTCAAAGGTGTTTGGAACTTATATTTAGAGGGTTACAGTGGAAAAATTTTACTCATTTATTTAGATGACATCATTTGTGTATAGTTCAAATCTTGATGATCATTTTGAAGTCTTATCAAAATTAGAAACTGCTGGTTTAAAGTTAAAACCATCAAAGTGTGAATTTATTAATGATGAGGTAGTTTGCTAGGGAAATGTTGTACCTAAGGATGCGATTACTGGAAAACCCCAGAATCCGTAAAAGATATTGAAAAATATTTGGGTTTGTGTAATTTTACTGCCAATATGTAGCCCAGTTTAGAGAGAAAGCTTCACCCCTTAGAAAGGTACACCATTGAAGTGGACTTCTGAATGTAATGATTCCTTTTTGCTTTTGAAGAAAAGTTTGTGTGAAGCTCCTATATTGTCATATCATTTACCAAAAGGATAGTTTATATAAGACACGAATGACTCGAATGTTGATATTGGTGGTGTCCTCTCTCAGGTGCAAGAAAATAAAGAGAGAATAATTGTTTTCGGTTCTAAAAAAATTGACAAACAGCAACAACGTTATAGTGTTACAAGAGGAGAACTTCTTGTTATCACATTTATAAACCAGTTTCGAATGTTTATATTGGTGGTGTCCTCTCTCAGGTGCAAGAAAATATAGAGAGAATAATTGTTTTCGGTTCAAATAAAAAATTGACAAACAGCAACAACGTTATAGTGTTACAAGAGGAGAACTTGTAGCTGTTATCACATTTATAAACCAGTTTTGGACAGAAATTTTTACTCAAAACTGATCATGGCTCTCTTAGATGGCTTTTTGGTTTCAAAGACCCCCAATGGCAATTGGCCAGGTGGCTTTCAAATTCAACATAGAGTTGGTGTAAAGCATCAAAATACTGTTGCACTTTCAAGGAAGGACGGTGATCAACTTTTATGTGATCAGTTAAAAGGTGAAAAAGATGGTAATTGCTCGACCTGCTGGTCTATAAATGATGAATGGTCAGAAATTCAAAGAAAAAATTGATAATATCGGAAATCTTGGTCAAGGTTCTAATAAAAATTTTGTAAGAATTGTCACTAGAAGTCAGGGCAGTGGATCTTTACAGTATAATTGATTACCAGGATATTCAAATGAAGAAATTGAAAACTTTCAGAGGGAAGATTTAGATCTAAAATGTCTACATAAGTGATTTGATGATGATGAGCAACCAAGTAGAGATGAAGCTGCTTCTTTAAGTTCTGTATTTCGATTGTACTGGTTAAACTTTAATTTGTTGGAGAAAAGAAACGGTGTTCTTTATCAAAAGCACGAGTCTCCTAAATCTTCTGATAAAACCTTTCAGTTACTTGTTCCTTAAATTCTTAGGAAAGAAATTATAAAAAAAATTGCCATGATACTTATTATGCAGCCCATTTTGGTATTTCAAAAACTCTTGAGAAGATAAAGAAGGATTTTCATTGGTACAGGATAGCTGAGGACGTGAAATTTCATTTGAAATGTTGTACTGTTGCAATAGATTTAAATCTTGGAATAAGAAACCAAGACCTGCTTTGCAGAAGTTATTGGTTGGCCATCCTATGGATATAATTGGTATTGATATTATTGGCCCTTTACCTCTAAGTAAAAATGGTTACAAATATATTTTAGTTATAGGAGACCATTTTACTCGTTGGATGGAAACGTACCCACTTCCAAATAAACAAGCTGAGACTATTGCTTACAAATTTGTTCATGAATTTATTGCCCGCTTTGTGTGTCCCTCAGAAATTCACTCTGACTAAGGGAAGAGTTCTGAAAGTTTACTGTTTTCTGAGATTTGTAAATTGTTTGAAGTCAGAAAAACCAGGACAACTGCATAAAAACCATGTTCCAATCTACAAGAGGGTAATGTTGTGAAACTATTTTGGGTTTTTAGATAATTTGTATTTAAAACGATGTTACTTATTAATTTTCATTCTGGGAATCAAGTTTATAAATGTTACGTTTTCGGCTGGTACATCCAAAATTTTTCCTTTTTTCTTCTTGTCTCCTTGTCCCAGTTCGAATTGACTTCGATGATTTGGAATCTTATATCATCGAAGGAGTGTCCAGAGTTTCTCAAATGCCGTGTGAGCGGACAATTTCTGTTGTTTCTGTAAAAGGATCTGTGATTACTGAATCTCAGCTTGAAATGATCTTCAGTCTCTCCTACGTACTGGATTTTGCAAGCCCCGCATGTCAGAATATATATTAAATTTTTTGATTTGCAGTTTGAATATGTAAATATATTAAATTGCTCTCCGGTAACAGAGCTACTGAAACTGGTGTTAGTATCAGCAGCTTTGCAACAAAGGCACCTTTTAATTCTACAAGGGATATAAGAACCTTGTTCTGATGTTTGTGGTTTCTTTAAAACTGACGACACAAGAATATATTTCAAGTTTTAGGTCTATTAAATGAAACAACAGGGGGACAAGGGAAAATTTTGCATAAACTTGGATCTTTTTCAACCAGAGTCCAATATCTTTTGACAATGGCACTTAATTTTCTCAGGTCAGTATGGTAAGTGACAACGAGCGGGGTTCTCAATAATTTGTCCTTTTCTCTGTAACGAAAGAGGCTTGCTCGGTCAGTAGTTCGTACTTTATCAAATGATTCTTTTAATGACTTGCTGTTGTATCCCCGAGCTTTTAGATGTTTGCTTAATTCACCCATTCTGTGATTGAATGTAGCTTCAGTGGAACGAATTCGGCGAATTCGAAGACCCTGGCTGTACGGAATTTCACGTGTCACATGCTTTAAATGACAGCTTTTTGGAGATAAAAATAGATGTTTGTCTGTTTTCTTTGTGTAGAGGTCCATTGTCATGGTTCCGTTTTTCAGAGTTGTTGTAGTATCTTAAAATGACATTTTTTCCGATGATATTTCAAATGTAAATCTTATACTAGGATGGAAATCATTGCAGTGTTGTATGAAAGCATGTAGATGTTCTTCACTTTCAGTCCATTTAATGTCGATATCATCAATGAAACGGAACAAAGAGAAGGCTTATATAGAGCACTAGAAAGGATACGCTTTTCTAAATTACCCATGAAAATATTAGCATAGGACGGGGCCATTTTTGTGCCCATGCTTGTTCCGTTGATCTGGAGATAATTTTCATTGTTAAATATGAAATTGTTGTTTTTCAGAATAAGAGTTAAAAGTTTTACAAGACATTCCGTAGATGGTGATTTATCCTTTTTAGAGTTCCAAACCTCTTCACAGGCAGTTATTTCTTCGTCTTGAGGAATGTTAGTGTAGAGAGAGGATACATCCATTGAAACCAAAATAGTGTTCATTGGGAGGGGATTGAGTGTCTCCATTTTAGTAAGATAGTCGGTTGTATCTTGAATATACGAGGGGAGTGTTCTTACGTGGGGTCTTAAATGGTAGTCTATAAATTCAGATATTTTTTTCTGTTGGATGGTCGTTAGCCGAACCAATAGGTCTACAAGGATTTCCCTCTTTGTGAATTTTGGGGAGCATGTAAAAGCGACCGGCTTTGGAGTTTTCATTTGGTAAAAGATAATCAAACGTTTGACCATCTATTTCTTTCTTGTCTAACATCTCCCTCAGCACGGTCTTAATTTCTTCACTGATTGTTTTTGTTGGATCTGAATCTATTTTTTTACAGAATTTATTGTTGGAGAGTTGCATGTTTCCTTCTTTCATGTAATCAGAAGTGTTCATAACTACCACTGCCCCGCCCTTATCTGCCGGCTTGATAACAATATCGCCTCGGCTTTTCAATGAATTAATTGCTGCGCTTTCGTCTCTTGAAATATTTCTCTGTTTTCTGTTGGTTATATTGCTGTTAACTTCACATTTGACCGCCCGATGAAAGCTTCTAATTTTTCATTTTTGCTTTTTGGCGGGTTCCATGTGCTTTTCTTTTTGAATTTTGGAATTATAATGGATGTATCCTCATCTTCGGAATCTGTTTCGCTCATCCCGGCCTCTGCAAGATTTTTCTTTTCTAAATTACTGTTATGTTCTGTGAGTCTAAGACGTCCAGCAAAAGCTTCTAGATCTTCTTCTAACTGTAGTCTATTTACTTTCTGTGGATTTGGGCAAAAGTTAAGGCCCTTACTCAACACTTGTTCTTCATGTTTAGTCAAGGGGGTTGTTGACAAATTGACAACCGTGTTTTCAACAGATGAATTTCTTTTCTTTACGAATTTCCTATTACGTTTAGGTTTGTTTTGATCAGAGGTTGATTTGTCATTATAAGTTAGAAAAGATTTAGTCCCGTTTCTGACTTTATTGTTTATTTTTGAATTTCTATATCTATTTGTTTCAATTTTTTCTATTTCAATCAGACGTCTTTCGATGTTTCGACTTTCGTTGTCGTTCAGATTGGCACTTCTCTTGAAAGTTTCGTCTTTTTCTTTATTAATGTTTTCATACGTGTGAATAGAATGAGACAATAAAAGTTGAAGAAGCCGGAATAAGCAGTTGGACAAGATGTTATTCCAACGATTCATAAATCTGATGGACTTACCTCCCGGTGTTTGTGGAAGTAATTTTATGTTCAATCCTTTCGGAATAATTTCGTTTTCAATGTATGTTCTAAGATTAGAAATGTGATGTTGGTTTTGAATTTTTCTCTGAGTTAATGATCTCAATTTCTCAAAGCATTCTTTATACTCCATGATCTAATTGAAGTATGTAAACACAGATGGATGTAGTATCTAAAAATGTCATTTTTAGATACTACAACAACTCTGAAAAACGGAACCATGACAATGGACCTCTACACAAAGAAAACAGACAAACATCTATTTTTATCTCCAAAAAGCTGTCATCCAAAGCATGTGAAACGTGAAATTCCGTACAGCCAGGGTCTTCGAATTCGACGAATTTGTTCCACTGAAGCTACATTCAATCACAGAATAGGTGAATTAAGCAAACATCTAAAAGCTCGGGGATACAAAAGCAAGTCATTAAAAGAATCATTTGATAAAGTACGAACTATTGACCAAGCAAGCCTCTTTCGTTACAGAGAAAAGGACAAATTATTGAGAACCCCGCTCGTTGTCACTTACCATCCTGACCTGAGAAAATTAAGTGCCATTGTCGAAATCCAGTACGTAGGAGAGACTGAAGATCATTTCAATCTGAGATTCCATAATCACAGATCCTTTTACAGAAACAACAGAAATTGTCCGCCCACACGGCATTTGAGAAACTCTGGACACTCCTTCGATGATATGAGATTCCAAATCATCGAAGTCAATTCGAACTGGGACAAGGAGACAAGAAGAAAAAGGAAAAATTTTGATGGATGTACCAGCTGAAAACGCTAGAACCTGATGGACTAAATGAAAAAAATTCAAAAGCATATTCTAGATGAAAAACAAGTAGCCACAAATATTTTTTTCAAAGACTCTGATTCTGAAGAGTTGATTTGATTGGTTTCCTGGAGATAAAAATTTGAAAATTAAACTTTTTGTTGGTTTGTGTATTTGATATATTTTTGTAACAGTAATAGACTGAATTATACATCTTATTTCAGTAAATGTGTCTGATGAAGGGAAACGGATTCCTGAAATATATCACAGTTAACATCTTGTTTATATATTTGTTTATAATCTTTAGTGTTGTTATAGTAACTTTATTTGTTTTTGTATATTATCTTTCATGTAATTGCATTAATCTCCAACAGCTGTCGTTGATTAATCCAACATTTAGTAAACACAGTTGTGGTTGGTATTCTTAGACTTTTATATATATATATATATATATATATATATATATAAAACGGTCTATGGTAGGAACCCAACGGGGTTAGAATTAGAGATATGAATATCGAGATTGCCTTCCCACCGAGGGATTTGGCTGTTCTTCGAATGCACAGATATTACAGACAGATTACACTGCTCCCGCCATCTCTGTGTGAGTCCAAAGGGATGTAAAATAGGATGAACTACAAATTTATTTTGACTCGTAATACGAGACTTAAGTATATTAATTAACCGAAATTTGACCATGGCAGTCGTGGTCCAGTGTAATCTGTCTCTAATCCTAATGTCTTGGTTCCATTCAAACAAATGTTTTGGTTGGGTTTCATTGACGATATTGACATCAAATGGAATGGAACACTAAAAGGTAATTTGATGTTTAATTTACAGCAAATTTTCGCCATTCCACAGGCTTCTTCAGGCTGATTCTCTACGCACGTGTTTGCATGTGGGATAAAAAATGTTTTTGTTGGTTTCATTAAACTAACAATGAAAATTGACATAAAGATATTTTCGTTCTTTGTGACATAGAAAAGATAACGATGTAATATTCAAATTAATGTCTTGGTTCCATTCAAACAAATGTCTTGGTTGCGTTTCATTGACGATATTGACATCAAATGGAATGGAACAAAGGAACAACTGGACCATTTTTTTCCAAATTGTAACAATTTTTATCACTCCATCAAATTTACATTTGAGTCCTCAACAAAGAAGATCAGCTTTCTCGACACAACTACAACCATTGTCAACGGCAACATCAAAACCGATCTTTATACGAAAAGAACCGACAAGCATCAATTTTTATCTCCAAAACGCTGTCACCTTAAAACATTGTTCTCGCAGTATCCCTTATAGCCAGGCCATACGAGTCAAACGAATGTCTTCGGAAGAACACCTGAAAAACCACCGTTTACAAGAACTAAAGAAACGTCTACACAATAGGGGTTATAATGACAAAAATATCGACAGTGCTTTTGAAAAAGTGAACAATATTGACCGTAACTCTTTGCTTCTATACAAAGATAAGAGTAATCAAAATAAAAGAACACCCCTTGTTGTAACTTAACATCCCAGTCTTCAAGTACTACCATCTATAATTCGTAAGAATTGGAGTTTGATCGAGAAAGATCCAAAGTTGAAAAAGACTTTTCCAGATTACCAGTTATGGCCTATAGAAAACCCAAGAGCATACGAGACATTCTAGTAAAATAAAAAATAAAGAATAAACCCCAATCACCAGGTGGTTACAATCCTTGCAAACGTAACAACTGCAAGTGCTGTAAATCTGCAGTCATTGGCGATTTATTTAAAAGTAGTGTCACCCGACAAACTAACAAAATGTTCTCACCTGTATCTTGCAAAACCAAAAACTGCATCTATTTATTGACTTGTGGTTCATGCAGGTTACAATATGTTGGTCAAACTACCACCTGTTTCACCATCAGGTTAAACAACCATCGTTCATTTCATAACAAAAAACGAAACTGTCCTGTGACGCGCCATCTCCAAACGACAGGACATACTTTTGAAGACATCAAAGTACAGATCATTGAAGAAAACGATCAATGGGATGACTCAACAAGGGATTTGCGGGAAAATTTTTGGGTCTACCAGCTTTGTACTTTAGAACCAAACGGTCTTAACGAACGTGACCAAATGAAATTCAATAGTAACAAAAGATAAAAACAATATTTTTTCAGCGGAAACAATTATGTTGACATCTTTTTATTATAAATTTATTTATTATTTATTTATTTTCTGCTTTATATAACATCGTTAGCTTTTCTATGTAACAAAGAACGAAAATACCTTTGTTTCAATTTTCATTGTTAGTGTAATGAAACCAACAAAAACTTTTTATAGCACATGCAAACACGTGCGTAGAGAATTAATCAGCCTGACGAAGCCTGTGGAAAGGCGAAAATATGCTGTAAATTTAACATCAATTTACGTTTTAGTGTTATTTNACACAGACATATATATATATATATATATATATATACTTGTATATACAAAGTGTCGAGAGCTGCATGTTGGATGCTGTTGTTTACAGATGTAACATGAGAAGGGAAAAAAATTTTGCACCCCTTGTATTTTTCTCTCCTTCCCAAACTGTGGTTATGGAGTTAGTAATCTACCTGTTTTGTGTTTATTCGTATATTTTTATACTATAGGAAAATGAGACAGATTAAGAAGAGGTTTTGATACCCATAAACTATTTAACCCGTACCACTGGGTTTTGCTAGTGCGAGTGCCAAGTCCGGCAGTTCAGAGTTCCTATCGTTGTTAGCTCACCTGGGCAAAGGCCATGTGAGCTTTTGCAATCACTCGGCGTCCGTCGTCCGTCCGTCGTCCGTCCGTCCGTCCGTTAACTTTTGTTCAAAAATCTTCTCCTCTGAAACTACTGGGTCAATGCTAACCACAGTTGACCTGAATCATCACCAGGGTATGCATTTTCAAATTTGTGATTTTTAAATCAGTAGACCAAACAACATGGCCGCCATTACTAAAATTAGAACATAGGGGTAAATTGCTGTTTTTTTGGCAAATAACTAAAAAAACCATTACAGATATCAAAATTCTGACCAGGATAAAAATGATCAGCATGATGAGATCTACCCACTGTGCAATTTTGAAGAAAATCTGAAACTTATCTCGGAGTTATGGCCCTTTTTGCCGTAAAATTTTCAAATATTTTGCATTTTTTATTTTTATTTCTAAAGTGTAACAGATAAAGGTCAAGTGTAAATAACACAAATGTTCAGCATATCAAGATCTACCGAACCTATAATTTTAAGGAAAATCCATAAATCTTTGTAGGAGTTATTGCCCTTTTTTTACCAAATTTTAAAAATATTAATATTTTTCGATTTTATTTTCAAAACTATAGAAGATGAAGATTAAGTGTACAATTATGAAATGTTTGCCATGCTGAGCCGACTTTAAAACTTGTATTGAAATAGTTTGCTGAGCGCCATTTTCAAGATGGCCGCCAAGAAAGGCGGGAAAATTCAACATTGTCCGATTTCAATGAAATTTGGTTTTCAAGTAGATATTGATGTTGCAACTTCAAAACCTGTGTTGAAAATTGTTCGTTCACCGCCATTTTCAAAATGGCCACCAAAAAGGCGGGAAAATTCAACATTGTCCGATTTCAATGAAATTTGGTTGCCAAATAGATATTGATGTCATAACTTCAAAACAGATGTTAATAATTGTTCGTTGACTCCATTTTCAAAATGGCCGCCAAAAAAGGCGGGAAAATTCAATGTTGTCTGATTTCAATGAAATTTGGTTTCCAAATAGGTATTGATGTCGCAACTTCAAAACTTATCTTCAAAATTATTTGCTGACAGCCATGTCCAAAATGGTTGCCAAAAAAGGCGGGAAAATTGTTTGTTGACCGCCATTTACATAATGATGTCTCTGTTTCAAAACTGGTGTCTAAAGTGGTCCTTAGCAAGAGCGTTTTTGTCAATAAAGCCCAACAAAGAAAAATAGTACAACATGATCAGACTTTAAATACTGTTCAAGATATTGGTTGTGTTTGAGGTAGTAAAGTTTGAGAGACTGATGATCAACTGTATAACTTAAAATGTTACCACCATTATTGCAACTGAAAGCCAGGTGAGCGATACAGGCTCCTGGGAGTCTCTAGTTTACATTTGTCTTTTGTCTTATTTGTGTTTTGGCATGTGTTTTTTCTCTTGCAAATGGTAGCATGTAATTGTAATTTTCAGCCATTGTTGATGTTTCCTTTCATCCCACTTTTGTCATTGAAAATGTCAGCCACTTTGAATTTTTTTCCATGAAATTTGTTTGCCGATTTAAAATCTGCCACATGTTTTAGTTGAAATCAATAAAGTTGAATGTTTTTACATATTTTGGTGGCAATTTTAAATGGCACCTATATTCAATTATAATCCTCTCATCTGAATAAACATTAAAACAAATTATTATCAGTTTCTGCAAAACAGTTCCTGAGATATTGAATCCTCAATTTTTCACCGTAGAAGTGGAAGGAATGTCATTTTTTTTCTAGTGAATGTACATTTTCTCATATTACTCCAACTTTGCGACAAGTATGAATGAACTCGGTCAAATCGTCTCTGAGAAAGAATGTGTCCAAAAATCTTTGAAAGAAAGAATTACGACTTTGGTGACATAATAAAAATAAAGGAAACATAAAAGTAAGAAATAAAAATGCTTGTAAATTTTAAAGTGATTTTTTATTATTTTCTTTTGTCAATGTGTTTATTGCATCAGAAATTTGCGTGTTTCTGCTGACTACAAATTATTCGCAAAGGACTGTGTTTTCACTTTTTTGGATCCTATCCAATTTGAATCAAACTTAACACTTACCATGCGGTGCCGACTTTTGACGGGATGCGGTCATACCTCATTGAAAACCTCTTACAGGTCCAAGAACATATGCAGATACGTTTTTTGCGTTTGTAGCATGGAAATACCTATTTTCCACAATATCACATATCAAGAAAAGACAATCTTGCCACTCCTAGGTACTTTTTGCATGAAAATGTTGGCTGTAAATTTAAAAGTGTAAAATATTTGCACGTTTTTAAAGGGATTGGCACCAGTTTTAATCAACCAGAATGCAACACTTCATCTCTTATACTCCCAATTGGTTTATAATGATAATTCGATTTCATATCTATCATAAGATAAAAGTATCAGTCCCTCGGGTGCATGTGTCATCACCTCTTGCAGTCTAAAAGTGCAAAATCATAAAAAAAAATGTCAGTTTTGAGGCCCAAGGATGATATAAACCTACACACAGATCCTGATTCTACCCAGCTATACTTCCAATATAAGTAAGAGTGGCCCACGAGGTGCTAAATCTTCAGAAAGGTGGCCAAAAAGGCCACAAATGGCATTTTTTTCTATGGTTATAAATATTTTGGCTCTAGCCCGAACACCCATCCCCACCTCCTCCCCACCTAGCCTACCCTCTAGATCACCTATATTAGCTCTACAGTAAACAATAAACATCTTCAGATTCAGTTGCTACATTTGCATATAATTTGCATAAATTTGCAAATAAATGCAAACTGCTGATCTTTCCTGCAACAAAATAGCACGCTAAGGGTTAATAAGAGGGATCAAAAGCCGTATTTTTCCAGGTTTTCGTGCTTTTTTCCAATTATTTTTTCCTTTAAATTAAGTAAGAACAAACCGTCAATCCAAAACGAATAATCGGAGGACAATGGCAACATCCAAAACAACAAAGAGAAAGAGACATACCATGAGTACGACACAGAATTGAAAAATGAAGGCACACACACAGATGAACAGCACGGACCCAATAAAAACCATTGATGAGATCAAGTGCTTCGGTAGAGTAAGCATCTTCTGCTTCCTATAAGACACCTACCATGAATTAATTTTCATTTTAGATTTTTTTTTCTTTCTCGCGATCCCAAATTTATAAATCTTTCGTCAAAAATGACCTCAAAAGTGGGAGATATTATGTGTCGGTGCTTATTTCAATTGTCGTACCACAACATTTACCTTGTAAGATTGAAATTATTTGCGTTTTAGCTTTCTTCCTTTCTCTTGATACCAAATTTATACATCTTTTCTTAAAAATTACCTCAAAAGTGGGAGATATTATGTGTCGGTGCTTACTTCAATTGTCGTACCACAGCATTTACCTTGTACGATTGAATCATTTTGCATTTTATCTTTTTCTCCTTTCTCGCGATACCAAATCTATACATCTTTTTTCCAAATGACCTATGAGGTGGAAGATATTACACATGTTACATGTGGGTGCTGTATTTTAATTGTTGTGACACAACATTTATATGTATTTTTCCACAAATTACCTTAAAAGACTGAAATGTTTTGCATTTTAGATTTTCCCTTTCTTGCAATACCAAATTTCTGCACCTTTTGTTAAAGGTGACCTCAAAAGATGGAGATATTATATGTTGCTGCTATTTCAATTGTTGTGACACATCATTTTCATGTTTTTTCCTCCAAATTACCTTCTAAAATTGAAATATTTTGCATTTTAGCTCTTTTCCTTTCTCACGATACCAAATTTATGCACCTTTTGTTAAAAGTGACCTCAAAAGTGGGAGATATTATATGTTGGTGCTTGTTTCAATTGTGGCGACACATCATTTCTATGTCTTTCCCCCCAAATTACCTTATAAGATTGAAATATTTTGCATTTTTGCATTTTTCCTTTGTCACAATACAAATTTATGCATCTTTTGTTTAAAATGACCTAAATATTGGGAGATATTATAAGTTGGTGCTTAGTTCAATTTTTGCGACACAATATTTATGTATTTTCCCCAAATTACCTTATAGACTGAAATATTTTGCATTTTAGCTGTTTTCCTTTCTCCCGATACCAAATTTATGCATCTTTTGTTTAAAATGACCTAAAAATTGGGAGATATTATAAGTCGGTGCTTATTTCAATTGTCGAGACACAACATTTATACGTATTTTCCCCATGTTACCTTATAAGACTGAAAGATTTTCCATTTTAGCTTTATCTGTTCTCACGATATCAAATGGATCTTTTGTTCAAGATCCTCAAAAGTGGGAGATATTATATGTCGGTGCTTATTTCTATTGTCACGACACAGCATTTATATTTATTTTTCCACAAATTACCTTAAAAGACTGAAATATTTGCATTTTAGCTTTCTTCCTTTCTTGCAATACCAAATTTATGCATCTTTTGTTACGTTTAGATTTTATCTGCACTGAAGAGACATGAGTTGTCGAAATGCGCATATGCAGAATTTAAATTTACAGTAATTTCGGTATTTAGTTATTTGTTGCCACTGGGTC